>PVKY010006241.1:0-16238 GCA_004027775.1 Bradypus variegatus
TGTGGGGCATGGGGCCCAGACTCCGTGGTGGGGGTGAGGACCGGGCACAGGTAATGAGAAGCCCCTGGCTGTAGAGTGCTGAGCTGCCTCCTGGGAGCTGCTGGTGTACATCCCCAACTCCATGCTTGCAGCCTGGAATTGACTATGGTGTGGGGATTTAGATCATGGACCTCTGCAAACACTGCAAACCAGGGCTCTTCCCCTGGGGAGCCGTTTGTTAACCATTTACCAGCACACCATTGGCCAGGTCAGCATCAGGGCAGAGTGCCCTGGGCATTGCAGCATAGGGTCTTCGAGTTTATTTCTTAAGCATTTGGCCCCATGTACATGGAGTATACACAGTAGGTGCTCAGTATGGGTTTACTGAACTAACGGGAACAACTAAGAAGCCAGCTGCATGGACAGCAAGGGGCTCAGGAATGAGATGGGAGCCTCGTGTTCACCTCTGGACCCTGGTTTGGGCAAAATCTAAATGTTTGGCTGGGGACACACTTCCTCCCCTGGGCTTAGCCTCCAAAGAACCCCACCCCCACCCCCCAATGCTTACACCAGTGGGCTCGTCAGAGGGGGATTGGGCAAATTTTAGCTGGAACTTGATGGAGAGCTGTGGTGAGGGTGGGCACTGGCGCAGAGGCCAGCAAGAGCCTGCTGCTGCCTGCTGTCCCAGAAGGTTCCGCCCACCACCCCTGCCCTGACAAGTCCTCCCCAGCCTCTATCCTTGCTCCTCTGCCCTCCCCACTTCCATTGCCTCAGTCCTAGGCATCCTTGCTCTTTCCAAATCTCTGTTAGCAGCTTCCAAATTCCTCTTCTACCCCCTGCACATGGCAGGTGCTGCATGAGTGCTGGAGGAAAGGAAGGGAATGAGGGAGGGAGGGAGGCTGAGTAGCAGGATCAGGTTCACCTGCACAAAAACCATAGTAGCTTAAATGACATCGAAGTTTCTCTCTCCCCTGGGCAAAGGCAATCAGGGCTGGTTCCTTATGTGCCGTGGCTCCCTGTTTGCTCAGAGAAATCTCAAAACATGGCTTCCACCGCATGGTCCAAGATGGCAGCCATCACTTCAGTCCGCCATCCAGCTGGGAGTGGGAGAAGGAGCCCGCCCTGTACCTTTGAGGCATTTCCTGGCAGTCCTTCACAGGGACAGTCGCTGGATGCAGCTGGCTGCAAGGGAGGACTGTGAATTGTGCAGCCATATGTCCGAACTAACAGCAGCGTTCTCTTAATAAGAAAGGAGGAGGAGTGGCTTTGGAGGGACAAGAGCAGAGTCTGCAGCGTGGAGACGGTGGCGTCCCGAGATAGTTTAGATGATCAATCTTGGTGAAGGTGGAAAAGTCTTCTGGTCCTTGAAACGGTCCTCCCAACCTGCTGCCAGCCACCATGCCCCACAGCCCCTGCTTCCCGACCTGCCCATCTGGCGGCTGTTCTGCTTTCACTTCCTTGTACCCAAGGAGAGGCCTCCCTGGGCTCATAGAGGAAGTTCCTTTGCTCCAGACCCTGCACGTTTCCCAGGAGGGGTGCCCCCAAGACCCTGGCCCAGGGCGGCCGGGGCATACACTGCACGTGCTTGGCATCCCACCTGTGGCTCGGGAAGCCCTCCCAGGTAAGCACAGGGGAGAGGGGTAGTATCGGCTCCCCCCACCGCCGGCAGGGTATTGGGCCCCCAGGAGCACACCAGAGGCTGGGAGCCTCCTGAAGCCCCCCTCTCTATGGGGGGAGTGTCAGATAATGTGCCATGTGGCCCTGGTGGTCAGCTGGACCATGCTTAGTTAGCCCCCTCTCTCTTCCTCTTTGCTTTTCTCTTCACATTTTCCTTCAGGAAACTTCCTGAACTTTGGCTGAAACTGAGGAGGGCCTGGATGAAAAGGGTCCCAGAACCCATGAGCCTGGGGAGCCAGGGCAGACTGTGGCATCCTTATTGGGTCACCAAGACTCTCTCCCCTCCCCAGGGCCAGGGACGGAGCCTTCTCCCTCCACCCTCCTCAGAGCTGGGGAACCTCCCTCAACAACAGATTTGCAGGGGAGAGTCAGCCCTGTGCAGGGGTGCTCCCGTGGGGAGGTGGGTAGAGATCCTGAAGGAGACAGGCCTCAAATGCAGCTCAGAGGGCAGCTCAGTCCTGCCAGCCCCTCCCAGCAGCTCACCCTCCCCTCTCCATGTATCTTTTCTTCAGACCCGTCCTGGCCTCTCCTGGCACCCAGCTCCCCTGCCCTCCCCTCCTATGCAGCCCCCTCTGGCCACCTGCATTCAGGGGCCTCAAGGAATTTGGGATGGTGGTGGGGAGAAGGCAGACAGGTTGCGGTGGGTGGCTGTACCCCGCTGCCCTTTTGCCTGCCCACCTCCTTGGTCAGAGTCTCTATTTCACAGAGAAAAGAGCAGCCACCAGAGAACAGACAGCCTGGGGTCACGGCCACACCCAGACAGTGCTCTCCTCCCTCCACCACACTCCCTCCAGCAGCCCTAGCGACCCCCATCTTCCAGTTTTCTCTGCTGTCTTCATCCTCTCCCTCCTGGCCTTGTTACCACCACCGTTTAAATGCTCCGAAGTCTCTCCCCTCCAAATGGGAGCACCACGTGCAGCCCTCACAGGGATTCAGGGCTCCACTCTCTGTCCTTCCAGCCACCCAACAACCCCGGCAATGGAGGGAGCAAGGTCACAGGGCCAGCACCTGCTCTGCCCTGGCCCTGAGCCGCAGCTGTCTCCTCACAGCCAGCCTCAGCTCAACTCAATTCAGCTCAGTCATCGCCTCCTGCAGCTCGGATTTTATCATTCTTTAGTCTTATTTCCTTGGCTCACCCACAGCTCTCAGAGAGGGTAATGTTGTTGGTTTCTCGGTTGTTTTGTCCCCCACGCCCACCCTCTCAGCTGTCTTACTCATCGATATATTCCAGGGCCCTCAGGCATGTAATCGTGTCTCAAAAAATATTTGTTCAATGCGTGAATGAATGAGTGAATAAATGATTATTATTCCCATTCTCCAAATGAGGAAACTAAAACAGCCCCTCCCTGGCCTCTCGAGCCTTCTGGCTTCTACCTGGTGGCCCTCTTCTCCTGCCCTGGGCTCCTTTGCGTCCGTCTGAACCCTGTCCCTAGCTGTCTCCAGGCTTGCTTCACCCCATCAAGCCTTATCCCCCCATACCCGGGGGTGGTGTAAGAGGAAATGGGATCTGCCAACAGATACCCATTAGCTCACACACTCTCAGGACTGGCCAGCGGCTCACATCTGGAGCACTCAAGGCTGGATTCCAGAAGCTCTACCCACCACCCCAAAGTCTCGAAGGCCCCTCATTTTCTGAAAATAGGACTTCCTGGGCTGCCTCACAGCTGCCCTTCTGCCCAAGGAAACCCGGGTCACTGCCTCCGCCAGACCCAAAAGGACCCTGGTGACTGGTATTTTCTGGATTTGTCTTTGGGATGGCTGAACTCATAGTATGAGAAATTACCACCTCCCACCCCGGAAGCCCCTGTGATGGGTGAGATCATTGGTCGGCATGATCTGCACTGAAGCCCACAGTGCCGAGCACTGGGACCACGAAGGGTAAATGCTTGTCCTTCCTGAATTCCTCCAGAGGAGTCTGAAAAGCCCAAAGAGACTGTCGCTTCCACCCCCCACACTGCCCCACCCCCCGCTACCTCAAAACCTGCCACCAGACAGGGCCTCCCCGCATGGAGCCAGGGCTGGGTGACCAGATAGCCGAGAGGGTCCGGGGGCTGGAATGGGGTAGGAGTAGGAGGTATAGAGAGAGGGGCTCCCAGGCTCTAGAAGGTGTCCCAGAGGCACAAAGCAAGACTCATTGGCATACCCCACTCTCCACCCATTTTCCTGCTTGCTAACAGCAGGACGGTTTGCCCCGGCCACGGCTCTGTGCACGTGGCTTCCTACACAGTGGGCAACATTGAGAGCAGACTGCATCCTCGGACCACAGCTCTTCTGAACTTCTGGACTAGATGTCTGCTTCTTCCATCTCTAGCTCAGGGCACTCCAACCCATCCACTCAGCCCCCTTGCCTTCCCTCCCTCAGCGAAGGCTCCCAAACACACTCCTGACTTCTTGGCCTAGCAGTCTCTCTCCCTCTCCCACTGCCTGTGGACTCCCCTTCCTCACCCTCTGAGCCCATGGGGTCTGACGTGAGGTCTGTCTCCAACTCTCTCATCACTTCCTGAGCCCAGGCCTTTGTCACCTCTTGCCTTGATAACTGCAGTAGTCTCCTAACTGGCCCCCTGTCTCCAGCCCAGCCTGCAAACTGAGGATTTCTCAAGCCTATGCCCACTCCTGTTCTCTGACCTGGCCCCTTCACCCCCTCCAGCACAGTTCTCACCCCTGGCCCCCAGTCTACATGCCAGCTGAATTCCTACGCGTTCCTTAATGCTGTCATTTGCCACTCTCCCCAAGCCCCTCCCCTGGCATGCCCCCATTCTCCCTTTAGCTCAGACATCTTTACCTCCAAGAAGCCCTCCCTGCTTGCCCCCTGCCCCTGACTGATACAGCATACTGCACTGCTCATTCTGGGAGGGCAGAGACCGGCTCCATCTTGCTCTTGTTCTCTGTTGAATCCCCAGCAAGAGCTCACTAAATACTTCAGGCGTGAGCAGGGAGTCTGGTGAAGCTATGACTCTGCTCTCAACCAGACGGCCCTTGGGCAGGAAGGAGGAGGAAATATGGAAGGCCTGGGGAGAAGCTGGCTGGGGGAGGTAGAGATGGCATGTGAGGCAGTTCTGTAAGCAGAAGGTGCTGGGCCCACAGAGGGGACCTTGTGACCATGAGGATGAAGACGACATGCTAAGTACGGCAGAAAGATGGACGGAATCGGGCCCTGGCCCTAGACTTCCTACCTCCATACTTCCTCTCCCCAGCCACTGTGCCCAGGCCCCTGGGCAAGACCCTTGGGGAGAGTCCCCCTACCCTTCTCAGATGTCCTGGCTGCCCACGAGAAGCCAGGAAGGGGCAGGGGCTGAAGGCATCCCCTCTTCTTTGTCCCCACTACCCACCCCCACACATCTGTGCCATCATCCCTGCTCAGGGGATCCCACTTTAGACATATTCCTTTGCCTAGAGCCTGGTTAGAATGTTCCCAGGTTCTTACAGCCTTTTATTATTTTATTTTTTAGCCCTCAGTCCGAGTTGTGGTTCCCTGTAGGAGGGGCTTAACATACTGGCCTAACCTCCCACTCTGGTCTGGCCTGGCTCCCTTACCCACCTTGGTTGTGGCTGCCATGGAAACCAGAGGCAGGTGCTCCCTTGCCCACAAGGCTCCTCCCCTACTCCTGGAGGGTCGATTAGGAGACCCTGAGGAAGCACCCCCCACCCCCACCCCTGACCCAGCCTTCAGGGATCGTTGGACCTTGGGGCTGTGGGGCACGGGCTGGAGGCGGCCAGTCCCAGCCCCCTGGATGCCGGCCCAGCCTAGACTTTTGGGTCCAGCGCTGTCTTGCAGGACTCAGGACTTTCAGCCCAAGGCCAGGTAGGTGCCTGACTGTGTTTGCAGGATTGGTGAGTATCAGCCCTTTGCTCTCTGTTTCTCAACACTCATGGCCCTCATAAGCACTCTGGAAAGGACCAGGGGCTGCTGACAGCCTAGGAGGCCTCTAGGAGCTTGAAGTGCCTCATCCCCTGATAACAGTGGTGGCTGCAACATTTAACCATCACGACAATTGGGCAGAGAAAAAGTTTCTTTATTTAGTCTTTTACTAAAACAAACAACCCCCCCCCCATCCAAATGACTCATCTGGCTTAAGGTTTAGTTTTCTGTTCAGCCTCGGCTGTGGCCGGCCTGTGTCTCCAGTGTGAGGCTCAACCTGGATGCAGGGTCGTGGCTTCTTCTTTTGGCTCCAGTAGTGCCCCTGCTGGCACTCTGAGCCGCCTGTAGCCCCCACACGGTCCAGCCGGTGGTCTACACTGCAGCCCCTTGCTAGAATGACCCCCCCTACCGCCGCCACCACTGGGCATGTGCCACAGCTAAAAGGATGGCTTCTTCTGGGTCCTGCCTACAGCATGTGGGAACCGGAGCAGGTCAAGAAAACTAAGACTGAGTCACACCTCTGCCTGTCTAGGCAGGGCAGCCAAGGGGCATGTCTGTGCCTCGGTGGTCATGGGGCAGCTCAACCTGTTTTGACCTCACTTATCTTATAAAACTCTTCCTGCTCCAGAGCTGAAACCTGGTGTGGGCAGGGGCAGCAGCAGGGGCAGGGGCTTTTCTCTTTCTCTCATCTCCTTCCCAGAATCCCCTGGAGCAGGCAGAGTGAGCTCTGCCCCTCCTTTTCCAACCTGGACCTCACTTAAGTAAAAATTCCATAGTCCAGTTAGCTTACCAAGGCTGGCCCTCAACATACTATTAAAGATGATTAAAGAATTCAGACCCTCTGCTTTCAAAACAAAGGCCTAGTTTGCTGTCTTCTGGAATTGGGTCTAATGCATTGCTACAGAATCAGAAGCTGGCGATGACTGCTGTTGCCTGTTTCATTCTTTCTGTTGTTTCCGTATTCCAACCTTAGCCATAATGTTGAGCCCCTTCTCTATCTGGATGTTATTCTTGGACTTGCTCCCTTGTTCCCAGATGGCCTTTTAACACAGAAACTGGCTAGTACAATATGGTTGGTTGTTGGTGTCACCCTATCCCATGAAGACCCCAAGGCCCTGTCCCACCCCAAAACCACCTCCATCCACTTTCTTCTGTACATCCTCTTCCAAGAAGTTGAGGTTAGCAGAACACAAGTCCTCTGTGGAGGCCGAGGAGTCTCTGGCCATCCAGGCCACATTCACGGCCAGACCACGTTGACCCAGAAGGCTCTGGCCCCATGGATAATCCTGACTCACGGCCCCATCACCAGCTCCTCCATATCTGCAAGCTCTTCAACCAGGGATCGTGCTTTAGTCCCCCTCCTGTCCTCACCCTCTCTACTGCCCTGTGTGCCTACAGTTTCTCCTCCACGTTCCCCTCTGTCAGGTTCCCAAGTGCCACAGACAGGTTTCTGCTTTGGTGGCTGTTTTGAAGCTAACCCTTTTTGCTCCATCCCCTTAACCTTACTTGCTGACTTCCTAAGCCTAAGTATCCCCAGAAACCAGAACGGCACTAATGTCACACCTCAGAAAACCAAATCCCTAATCCTCACAAAAATGGCATTCTCCAGAACCTTTGCAGCCACATAACTCTGCTTGGATTCCATGACCCTCGCCTAGGAGCACCCACAAACCAGACCATCCCAGGATCAATCCTCAAGGGGGTCTTACCTTCAGAGGCCTTTGGTGTGGGCATGCCTGCCTGGACAGACCCTCCACCCTACCACACCCTGAGTGTGGCATGAGGCCCTTCTGCAGGTCTCCCAGGACCTGTGGTGGGCCTCAGGCTGCCAGAGAGGCTTAGTGACTGATACATGGCCCTGCTACAACTTCCACTGTCCCAATTTCAGTGGGGTTCTCCTGTGCTGATCGGATTGGCTGACTCTGGCCCTCCTACCTGGCCCCTGCAGCCTGTGAACCCACATACAATCTCTTAGACAAACTAGATCTCAGCTGACCTTCAGGAAAGAAAACCCAAAGGGGTACAAAAGTTGAGGCAGAGCTTGAAGAACTCAACTAGAGGAAGAGGCCCTTCTCACCCACTGACATTTCTGATTGGTTATGGACCAATGCTTTGCGATCATTCTTGAGACTGCTTGAACCTTCTGAACATCTTTATGGTATTTGTTACCTTACTGATCTTAGTAGAAAAGCATCTAAAATGGACAGAGTCTCTGTGCTTGACTAAGACTCAGAAAGCAAATAGAGAGCTGGAACTTTGAAGGCAGGGAGAGGAACCTTAGGCAGTAGGGTAGGTGGTTGCAGCTGTGAAGAGAAGAGGAGTTGAGTCCCTGAGACCCTAAGGAAGAAAGGGGTCCATGGGGAATGGACCCAAGACCAGGAGGCAGGCCTGAGGCCTAATTGGCAAGAGCCCCACCACAAAGATAGGGGGACGGGGACAAGGAGCAGGAAACAAATGGTGAGGAGTTGGGAGTGACACAGGGGCAGGTTGGGAGGACATCAGGCCCATGCAAAGGAAATGCCCAGTGGGCACCTTGCTCTGTAGGGTTGGCAGAGTGGGAGGCTGAAGAAGCTCACCAGATGGATTCTCAATGGGCCTGAGTGGTACCTCCAAAGCCATGGCTCACTCTTTGTTTCCTGGGCCCAGACACCAAGCTCCAGGGGATCCCCCTATGGCTCAGACTTGAATGGGGAATTAGGGATTCCATAGGATGTTGATGGACCTTCCACCAGAAGTGTGGGGCCTGGCCAAGGCTGGACAGGCAAGGAGGACCCAGAGGTGGGGTCGAGGGCAATAGTTCCCCTCAACCCACTTCTCCCATCCTTTCTCTTCTTTGTGAAATTTTGTTGTCCGGCAGACACATGGGTGTGAAGGGCTCCAGCCTCTAATACCTCATCGAGATCAGTGCGGCTTGAGGTTCTCCTTTCCCAAACTCAGATATTTTCTCTCTCAAAAAATTGAAGATTCGAACTCCTTAGCAAGTATTGAAAGAGGGAAGGAACCCCTTAGAAGAGAGGAGGAAAAGGCATCATCAACCTATTCTAGAAATCCACTTTCAGGATGAAGTTAAGTTCTTCCCTGAGTTTCCCTGCCCTACCCTTGCCTCAACTGTCTGCTGTTTCCTGGCTGTTGGGGTGGTGGAAACTCATGGGCCATGGGGAAATCTCAAGGTGCCTTCTCTTCCTTTGACTGCCTGTGCCTGCTGTGTTGGGAGTTTAGATGGGGCAGTAACAATGCAGTTAGCCAGAAGAAAATAGAGCTGGAGCCACTCATGCTGCTGTGACATAGTGTGTGGGAGCTGGAAAGAGATCCAGGGTAAAGCCTCTATTCAAAATGCCCAGGGGCAAGGGGGCAGAAGGAGAAGAGCCCTGCCCCTTCTGGTACTTAACACAAAGCCCTGACTTTGGACAGCCTGCCTGGCCCATTGCCATCACCAGACCAGCCACTGTCTCCCGGGGGTGGTGCCCCTTCGCAGGCTCACTGTGCACAGCACCATACTTCCCCTCTCTGTCACACCGCCCAGGACCCTGTTTCTCCCTCCCCTGCCCTCAGAGGCCCTTCTTCACGAGCGGGTAAGGGGAGCAGAACTACACATTTTTGGTCCTTCCTTTCCATGTTGCCAGGAGTTCAGGCTTAAACCAAACTGAGGTTGCCTCCCACTCCACAAATCTTTGAGCATGCCATCCATCAGGGAGCAAACACTGGCCAGCCCCAGGCCCAGAATGCAGTCTTTCCCAGTGCTCCACAGGCCCTCTCCCCAAGCAGGCAGCTTACCTGGCGGGGTTCCTAGGATGAGAGTCAAGGAGGTGATATGATCCCCATCCCACTTGAGTCCTGATGTTTTCCTGCCTGTCGCCATCCACCTATTCATCCATTCAACAAATACTCATTGAGTGCCCATCTGTGTCAGGCCCAGTTCTAGAAGCTGAAGGTACAGCTGCAATAAAGAATGACCAGAACCTGCCTGCATGCAGCTCACCTTCCAGGGAGCAGAGACAGACAACGCACAAGAAGCAGATGGACAAGATAAATCCGGATAATGATAAGTGTTATGAAGGAAACAGGACAAATGGGGTGGACTTGGAGGGTGGGGGGTTGATGGTAGGGCTGGGGGTTGGAGCTGTGGCACATCTGAAGAGCCTTCTCCGATGGGATAGCTGATCTGAGCCGGAGGGATGAGAACGAGCCAGCAGTGCACAGAAGACGAAAAAGTGCATTAGGTGGAGCCAGATTATTTCTTTCCTGGGAACCATCCTATGCCTCCTGGGGTCAGGGAAGCATAAGATCCCACCAGGAGGTGGGGGAGAGGCCCCACGAAGGCACCAAGGGGAGTGAGAACGGATGGGGAGCACAGCCTGCTCCCAGGGAAAAGCAGCTGGAGGCCCCTCTGGGTAGCTTCTGTTGGCTTCTGTCTTTGATGGGAACTCTGTCCCCATTGCCCAGTCAGGAGCCTCCCACCCTGCCCCTGACTCAGAGGAGTGACTGCTGAAAAGGAAGACTAAGCTCAGCCTAACCGAGCCCTGGCTAGGTTCCCCCTCCTCACCCTTCTGTTCCCTCCTGTGTAAGAACAGTTTAAGGATGATCTATTATTCCCCCTTTATTCAGTTCGATTCAGCCTGTATTTACTGGCTGCCTGGGCTGTGCCCTTTGTTTCCAGCCATCCAAGGGCCTGGCTGTGGGGCACAGCTCTAGGCCTGGGAAGGGACCTCTTTCCTCCCCTCCCTGTACCCCAACTCTATCACTTCCCTCCATGGCCCTGTACTCTGAGCTGACCTTGCTGGGATATGTGCAAAGCAGTCATTCCAAAGCCCAGCCTTGCCCACGTTAGACAATAGGTCTGACTTAGGAAATCCCTTGGGTCCATGTCCTCAGCCCAGTTCCCAAGTCCATGGCCTTCCCGAACGGCCTTCCCTTCCTGGTCCCCTCACCCCCACTGCCCCACTCCCAGGCCGGGTCACCTGAGCAATCCCTATGTTCCCTTGGTCCCTTGAGAATTCAAATCACCGGGTCTAAGCCCTTCATTGCCCTGAGAAGCCTGTGTCTTCCAGCATGCCATTATGCCTGCCCTTATTAGTCATCAGTTGTGGGAGCGGATCTCATTCCTGTCGGCAGCAGGTGCCCAGGCCCATTCATTACCCATTAATATGGAATCATCAGTCCACCTCTGCACAGTTAGCAGTCAGCATGTAGCTTCCCGATCACCACCGAAACTCTTCTCTTTAGCCCCCAGGTGGGGGTGGGAGTGGGGGGGGATTGGGAAAGAAATGCAAGGCCGACCTTGTCCTCATGGAGTTCATTATCTTGCTAGAGAGAAAAGCATGCCTAAGGAACACTGGAGATTGAAATGGAGTAAAGCCCTAAATGGAGAGTAACAAAGTACTGAATCAAATATGGGGTGCAGACAATAAGTTCTACAAGTGCTCAGGAGACGAGGAGATGATGATGGGCTGGGGCAGTGAGAAAGCTTCATGGAGGAGGAGGGCTTCAGGCACGGCTTGAAGAATGAACAGATAATGGAAATGAGAAATGAGGGTTGGGATGAGATGCAGATATGTGAGTATGAGAAAAAGAGAAACAATGCCGCAGCCCTCTTTAATGTCAATACGGGATGAATCCTCAGGGCTGGGGACAAGGGAGGCTGGCAGAGAATGAGGCTTTCTTTCCTGCTGGCCCCTTGGCTTTTCTGAAGGCACCAAAGTCTCTGCCAGAGGGACCTGAGCAACCTTTTCCTCCCTTTGGCTGGTCAGGACAAACCAGGTGCAGGCTGAGCTGTTGCTGGGGATGATGAAGCAAGTGGAGGAAAGGCCGTGGCCATGGGGCTCAGGCCACTAGGATTTGGGGGGCCACAGGAGGGAGAGAGAAGCAGTGTGCATCCACCCCAGTGTCCAGGGAAGGGCTCTTTTGGCCTGGCTGGGAGGGGCTGACCATGGCTTCTCTTAAGTGGGGCAGGGATAGGCAGGAGTGGGAGCCACCGCCGGAAAGCAGCCCCACGGCAGACACGAGGCAGCCCGCGGAGCAGCAGAAGAGCAGCTGCAGAAGGAAGGTTCCCATCAGATGGCACTCACCTGCCCATGCATGATCCAAAAGTTGGCCATCATTCCCCCAAACCCCTTCTCCACTCCCATGCCCCGGAATGTCTTCCCTGCCTCTTCCCTGAGCCTCCTGCCCCAGCATGTTCTCTACAGGCTCTCCTCCTCTCTTCACATCTTGAGGGTTAGCTTCAGTTGGTTGCCGCTCTCTGCTTCATCCTCTCCATCTTCGTAGTCCCCTTATTAACTCGCTCCCGGGTTCTGGAAATCCCAGCCTCCAGATGAATCCCCACAGAGTGAGTGCTTGTGTTGCCCCCAGACCCCAGGCTCTTCCAGGCTGGGTTTGCAGCCATTTCATCCCATTCCTCCCACCTGAGCCTGCCACGTTAACTTAGTTACATTGGCGTTTTTGTCCCACAACCTTCCTGCTCATCTCAAATCCTCAGTTCTGCTATGTGACGCAAGGCCCAGCCATGCCTTTCAGACTCAGTACACGGTTTGGATGCACAAGTCTAAGTTGTTGCGAGCGAGACTCAAATGGAATCAGAGAAGTTTCTCAACTAAAATGGGAGAATACATGGACTAGGTTCTGATTGATATCAGTGGTCAGGGGGAACTGTAAAGGGGTTTGAAGAAAATGGGGATGACAAAGAAATTTACCCACGTAATCTGGCGACTGACAGGTCTGGGATATGACAGAGAAGCAAAGGCAAAGTACATTACTCTTTGCACATGCATACCCCAAGCCTACAAAACAAAATGAAAAACTGTCATGGTTGGTGCCAAGGCTTTCCAGGAGTAGGTGGAGGCGGCCGGGTGAAAGGCCACAGAGCAGCGGCATGCAGCTGTGACAGACTAGAAATTCTACAGGAAGAAAGAAAATAGGAAGGGGCTGCTTCCCTAGTGCTAGCTAAATAAACAATTCTACTCAACATGGATAAGAAAACAGTCATAACACAACTATAACAGACTTGTTTTCAGTGACTAAATCTCATTTTACTAATTGCCCTGCAATGTCCCTAAAGCTTTCCAGAACTTTATCTTCTCCAAACGAACCACTTTTCTGGATGATGAGTTCAATGCATCATCCAGGTGAGTTTGCCATTTTGCTACTCAGAATAAAATTCCCCTCTATGAGCTCTCAGACTGCAGAATGTCCCACCAGAAGACGCTGAGGCATGGCTCTTGGTTAAGATGAATGACCGCTTCCTCAAACACAGACTTTCAAATCCATACACACAGGAAATAGGCTCAATTTGTTCTCCAAAGTGAGCAGACACTGGAGTGGGAGGGCTCGGCTGGGGCAGCACGAAGGCTCTCTAAAGCCCACACACTCATATTTAATGCTCTGGAGGCAGAGGGGAGGCCCCAGACAGCCACGTCTCAAGTACTCAATTTTAGACCAAGGAACCATGATAAACGTGACGATGAATTAGGGGGAAAAAAATCAAAAGGAAACATTTAAAGAGCAAAAAGCCCTCAGAAAGGTGTAAAAGAAAAAGACTAGGCCCCTGACTGAGCCACGGACAGTCGACTGCAAAGCCACAGAGGCCCCTGTGAGAGAAAGCCTGCCCCTGAGGCAGGGCCAGGGAGCTTTGGCCACGCACGTCCACCCGGAAGCTTCTTCAAAACATCAGAAGCAGGAACAAAAGAATCCCTGGGGCTGCAGAAGGATTCCATCAATGATAGAATGAGGGCAGGATGCACAGAACCCCAGACACACAAATTCTGCAAACGCGTGACAGATTTCCACTTCTACAGGGTCTGCTGGTAGGCACCCAGAGATGGGGGGAAGGGACTGCTGACCACACCGTCTAAACTGAACCCCTCGCATGGCTGCCTGGAGTCAGCCCTGGGGGTCTGCCAGGACCGTGGTCAGGAGAGATGCTTCTACCTTTCTTGCCAAAACTTGGACAAAGCTCTGGCTACAGATAATAGAGAGGCAAGTGCTTTGGAAAATAAAAGGTCCTATACCCATCAAAGGGCTGTTCTTACTTGTAGTGTAACCCTCAAACCCCCTTTTCTCTGGTTCAGACATTGTAAGACCTCAAGAACATTTACCCAACAACCCGTAAGAGCTCTATTGTAGATCTATTCAGCACCTTTGGGCAAATTAGAAAAAGGTACCTCCCTCTGGATAGATCCAGGACAACAGGTGCCTGCTTGACCACCTGAGTGTGGCCAGATTTCTGTCCCTTGGGGGGACAGCCCTATGCAGGGCACAGCTTGGAGAGCCCTATGTGTAGGCCTTGCCACAGGGAGACAAGCTGGACCCAAGGCCTAAAGGATTCCAGAGGGGAACACGGCCTTCAGTATTTATGATGTGGTTGAACATCTGAAACATCATTCACCATGACTGGTGTGGGCAGGAGAGGAGGATGGGGAGGTGGGGGTGTGCGGCATTTCACGGCTGCCCTTCCCGGCTGGCCAGAAGGAGGTCCAACATCTGTTGGAAGTGACCTTGGAGGTAACTGGCCTCAAAGTCCAATGGAATTGCTTCACATTAGACAGTTGGTTTTTTTTTTAAGTAAACTTTCCTTCGAAGTAGAATAAACACACAGAAAAATGTGTGTCATAACTGTACCAGTCAGTGCATTTCACCAACCAAATAGACCCACGCAACCAGCACCTCGGTCGACAAACACAAGTACCAGCCCCAGAGAACCACCCCCTTGCATCCTCCCCTAGGCATAATCACTATCCTGAAAGCTCAGCCCATACTTTATTTTTATGTTTTTTGAACTTTACATGAATGATTTCAAGTTGTATTTGGTCTGTAAAGTCTGACTTCTTTTGCTCAACAGTTATGTGTTTTCCAGATGTATCCATGCCATTGCATAGAATTGTATAGTGTTCCATGTTAGAAATATATCACCATTATTCTGTTGATGAGCATTTCGAAAATAAAAGGTGCTATACCTACCCATCAAAGGACCGTTAGACTGCTAGTGTAACACTATCTATTGTTAAACACTGAAATCCCCTTTCTTCTTTTTTTGATGCATTTTAATTGACTTTTTTCCTGATTACAAAGACAATCAATAGTCATTGTAAAAATGCTCCCATTTTTCGACCTCCTGGAGGGCTCCAGGTCCCCGAGCTCTCGAGATCCCGGCACCCAGGCCTGGCCTCACTTCCTTCACCCACTCTCACCCGCACCCTGTGGGCCCTGGCCCATATGTTTCAGCAGCCCAGGAACAAGTCCCCACTCTGTCTTCCACCCGCAAACACGCAGGTCCCCAGGCACTGCCAAAAAGCTGGCTGCCAAACAGTGTGCGCAGCTCCATTGCCGGGAATCCCTGCCTTCCTTCCCGGCTGGGCCCACAGCCCTTTCCCGTGGCCTTGATCGGCAGCCTCACGTCTAGGCAGCTTTCAACAGACTTCCCACAGTCTCTAACCTAACCTCTGACAATGCCTGCGGCAGCTGTTCCACTGGGAAAAGCGGAGGCCCGGAGGCCGTGTCTGCCTCCCCGGCTGGCTCCACCAGAGGCCTCCAGCGGGGCCTGAGCCCGTCCCCTCCACCCAGACACCCTGGGCCTCTCCCTCGAGGATCTTCCCCTCAGGCTGCTCCTGGGCCTGGCCGCTGTTTCCCTTCCTGGGCCTTGCTTTAGCATCTGCCCCCACCTCACCTCCACCCGGCGGACCTGCCGAGCTCGCTACCAGCCTCACGGAGTCCACAGGATACCAGCCAGTTCTTTAAAACTCAACCTCTAGGCAGTCCTTGACATTGCCACCAGGGTCTCCATTTGAGGGTTAGGGTGAGACTTGCCCCTTGACCTCCAGGACAGCGATTTTTCCCAACCTCCCCCACTCCCCTACCCACCGTCCCCATCTTCATCCTCCTGCCCTGGTTCTCTCTTCCTGTGCCTGCCCCTTGAACGACATTTCTCCCCAAACTTCTGGATGACTCTTTCCCCCCATTCTCCTCTCCTCAACACCTGCGGGAAGGTGGGGACTCCCACCTCTCCTGCCCCCAGACCCAACCTCCCACTGAAGTCAGGCTTCCTGTCTCACCATTCCCTTCAGAGGTCCCAAAGGAGTCTCAGAATCTCAGGGAGATGCCTTTTGAATAAAAGCGTAATTTTTCATTTAGAGAACAAACCGACAAGGTTTTCACAATACACATAGCAGAATGGCGAGCTCAGCCAGACCTCAGCAGGCAGCTTGATGGCCAACAGTCTGTCCCTCCTGAGCATCCCTGGGTCCCAGTCCAAACGGGGCAGGAGAATGTCCCACACTACCCAAGAGGTGCATCAGAATTTCTGGCAGAGTGTGAGGCTTCTGTGTTTATCAAAAGGAAACATGGACTTTAAAAGTTGAAAACCCCCACTGGAGTGTCCTGGCTGGCGGGACAAAGTCGAACCTGGACCTGAAAGGGGGAGTGAGAATGGGGGGGGGCAAGAGACGCAAAGGAATGGAGACGACAAAGTTCTGATCAAGTTTCTCGAGTCTCTCTTGCCGGCTGCAGTCCGGCTCTCAAAGCCGAGTCGGATCGGAGGGGCGTCGAGGTTAGCTAAGAAATCAGCACTCAGGAGACAAGCATGGTTCCATCACTCAGGGCTCGGAGCTCTCTCTCTCTCTCTGCCTCTGCCTCTGAGCTTGCTTTATTACATGCTCTTTTATACCCTCAGTACTTCCCTCTAACTGCAGGGTCAAACCCAGGTCAGACTTGTTTTTCACTTGTTTATCAGAAG
>PVKY010006242.1:0-16272 GCA_004027775.1 Bradypus variegatus
TAGTAGAAAACTCCAGATTTGGTAACCCTGACTTTTGTTCCTGGAGCTCACCTGCCCCTGGGGTGTCTCTTCCTACCACCCAAAGCAGAGGCCACAGGGGACCTTGTCCTCCCCTTTACCACTCCGGCCCAAGCATGGACTCAGGGTCCATAGGACCACAAGGGCTGAGCTAAGGCTTTCGGTGGCTTGGGACAGTAAGCCTGGGAGAGCATGCAACTGGAGAATGTGTTTGCAAAATGGCCTGGACCTGCAGGCCCCATCCCTCCTACGTACCCCTGGTCGGGGGGTGCCACCTCTCCCTCATCACAGGAGTCCAGGCCTGGAGAGCAGGGCCAAAATGAGTAGCGTGCACCCCCCACCTGCACAGGGCCTGTCTTCTACACCCTGGGTCCTGTCAAAGCACCCCTTCTTCCTAGTGATTGACCTTGGGGGTGCCTGCCCCTTCCCTTCCTGGGTGTGACTTTACCCCTGCCTGCATAGGACAAGCCCATCAGAACATAACATCCTGAAAATACTGAATACATCCTTTTATTCTTCTCAGTGGGATCTGTTACAAAGAAGTCTTTGACTTTACTAAGTTTGTTATTGGTATATATGGACATAGCAATTCTGAAACTATTTTGTATCTATCATAGAAATGAGTAAATTGGAAACCAGGGATCTCACTATGGGAGAAGGGAGGCAGTAATGTGGCATGGGGGAAGGCAAGCAAAACCCTGTGGTATTGGATTTTATAGATAGATGATACATGATTGATAGATAGATAGATAGATAGATAGATAGATAGATAGATAGATGATAGATAGATGCTTTAACTTGCTAGACTGCTGAAAGCAGATACCATGAAATGAGTTGGCTTTAACAATGGGAATTTATTAGCTTACAAGCTTACAAGAAAAATGCCCAAATCAGGGCAATGCTTTCTTCCCAAAGACCAACTGCCAGCGATCCTTGGGTTCTCTGCCACATGGCAAGGCACATGGTGGCACCTACTGGCCTCTTCCTTCTCTTTTGGGTTCCGTTGCTTTCAGCTTCTTGTTTCTGTGGCTTTTCTCTTTGAATTACCTTCTCTTATAAAAGGCTCCAGTAAGAGGATTTAAGACCCATCCTGAGCCTCCTCAAAAGGTCCTACTTATAACAGGTTCACACCCACAGGAATAGATTAGCTTTAAGAACATGATTGTCTGGGGTACATACAGTTCCAAACTCCTGCAGTGAATGAATGGATGAATGGTTGGTTGGATGGATGGACGGATGAATGGATGGATGGATGGATAGTCTGTATGATAGAGAAAAGGGCCTAGAAGAAATGACACCCTAGGGTGTCTCTTTCTACCACCATTTTTGTGCCCAGATTTTGTTTTCTAAATACCATTCTCCACTAAAGAGAACCAGGACTCCTTGGAAAAGTCTCTGATTCCCTGGGTCACTGAAGGTACAAGGAGAGCCTGGAACATCTTGTGCCCAGAAATAAGAAAGTGCTCAAAAAATGTATGGAGACATGCTGAAAAAACACAGGAGGCAGCAAAAAGGGGTTTTCTACTGGCCAAATCTGGGAAGATTTGAACATCAAAATGAATGATGATTGTAATGAATTATAAGACACTGAATAAAAATGGAACCCATGGATCCATACTGATATGCATGCATACATACATACATAAATACATACATATCTAAATGGAAACGAAAGCTCTTGTTTCCGGTAGAATCCCGAGTATTTAAATGGAATCAGAGAGTTAGAAAATCACCATTTTGCAATCACGAAAGTAATAAGTGATTAAAACCACCAAGTTAATGTTTGTGGGGGAAGCGAGGACTCACAGAGTCTCCAAGTATCTCCCACAGATTATGCATGAATTACAAAGGGGAAATGACACAGTTTGTGTGGAGAGCTCTGGCAGAGCAGACGTCCCCTCACCCAAGTGACATGGCTAACATCTGCATAACGGGACCAAGAGACGTTTTGTGCTGGAGGAGGCAAGTGCCCCTTCTTTAGGATTCTTTCCAACACGCATAACCTGCATCTAACCCTGAAGACACATTGAGAGAAACCCAGACTGAGGGACAGACTACAAAATAACTGACTGGGACTCTTCAAACATCCCAATGATGTGAAAGACAAACCTGGGCTGAGGAGCTGTTGAGATGAAAGATTAAAAGCAGCTAAGTGCAACACATGGTCCAGGATTGGAGTCTGCTTTGAAAGAACCAAAATTTCTTTAAAAGACACTATTGGGCCAGTTTGTGAGATTTTGAAAATGGGAGGTTAGGTAGTGGTGCTGAGCCAGTGTTACATTTCCTAAATGTGGTAACTGTGTGCCGTTATGTAAAAGAATCTCTCTTTTCTTGGGAAATGTGTGCTGAGATACTTGGGGTGAAGGGTAGGGGTGTCTGCAGTTACTCTCAAATGGCTCGGAGAAAATATATGTACATATTTTCTCATTCCTGGGTATCTTTTTCTCCTCTTGATACCATCGGGCTGATTCTCTCCCGGTATTTCCCTGCTCAAATTCCTGAGAAAGTGAAAGTGCTTGGGCAGGGTCCTCTCCTGCACCCATCCTGGGACAGAGTGCTTTGCCCTAGGAAACCTCATGGGTCTCTGCCAGCCTCTGGATTGGCTGCCTTGGGTCAGGTGCCCATGCCTTGTCCAATCAGGTCTGGCCTAGGATTAATCATGTGACACATAACATGGCTGCCTCCAGTGCTCCCTCAGTGGAGTGGGGGCGAGAGCATCTCCTTTACAAGGGCCTGGCAGGGCCCCTGCTCTGTTGGGTCTGTGTATCCTGAACCTCCAGCTTCCTGAGTTCAGCCCTGAGAGGCCCAACCCAACGATGCGCTTTATTCTCACCCTCGTTCTTTCAACAAACGTTACAGACGCCTGCTCTGGCCAGGTCTTGTGCTGGGCACCAGGAGCACAGCGATGGCCCAGCCCCTGCCGTCTGAAGCTCCAACTCAAGGTGGAGAGGCATCGAGAAGGAGCTGGAGCGCAGGGCTGAGTCGTGACCGACAGAAGTCAGTCAGTGTGGCTCGAAGCCTGAGGCCCACTGTGGGAACACAGAGGCAGGGTCCAGAGGGCCTCCTGGGTGCTGGCTGTGGCTCAGTAGAGGGAGAGGGGTCCTCGGACGGGGCCTCTGCAGCTGGAAGGGGGCCCAGTGCCATCCTGGGGTTTCTTGCTTGTCTTTGCACAGCCGGACCCAGCCGGAAGGGACATCTCCATCCGCCCGCTGCTGGAGCACTGCGAGAACACCCACATGACCATCTGGCTCGGGATCGTCTACGCCTACAAGGGGCTTCTCATGGTAGGTGCAGAGAGGGAGGCAGTGGGGGGCGGGGGGCGTTTCTCCATCCACAGGGAAACCAACAGAGCGTGTGACCAAGCACTTACTCTACGCCAGGCCTGGTGCATGGCACGTGTTAGCTCAGTTCCCTCAGCAACCCTGTGAGGTGGGGACAGAATACCCACCCACCATTTCACAGATGAAGTCACTCAGCTGGTAAGTGGCACAATCAAGAGCTTCACCTCTGAATCTGTGAGTGAGCCTCACCCCTGCCCCTGTACTGCTGCCGGCACAGCAGGCTGTGGGCTCCCAGCCCGCACTCAGTTCTGGGATTTCACTGGATCCTCTCTAATCTGTGGGAAAATGAGTGGAATCACCTCCATTTTCCAGATGAGGGAAGCGAGGCTCTGAGAGGGCAAATGATTTGCCAAGTCTGGTGACCTCCACTCAAAATCCAGGACGCTTTCTTCTCCACCCATCCATTAAAGTCAACGATCACCCACCAGGCCCACCTCACGCAATTGTTGAATTTCAAGGCTAGGAAAGACTCCAAAGATCAGTCCCACCCTACCTTATCCTGGGTTGATCCTTACATCGTCTCTCCGATATCCTGGGCAAATGATGCTTCTGCCTAAATCTCCAGCAGTGGTGACACTGCCCGATGCACTCAGATGGCCAATTCCTGAGCCACCAGGGTTTCAAAGACAGAAAAGTTTATTACTAGGCGTAAAGCAGGAGATCAGATGGCCCAAAAACTTTCTTCCCAAACTGCAGTTACTCTGAGGATTTTATGGTACCAAAAGATGGGCAGAATTTAGGATAATGAGCAAAAGGGCCCTAGATAACATTAGAGATGATCTAATTATTGAGCATGTGCAGATTAGTTATATGCTCAGCCACAGCAAGACACTGTAAGAAAACGGCAGCCTTAATATGATAATGGACATGATTTACAGTATTATGATGAAGTATAATATATATAATATATATAATATATATAACTATATATAAACTATATATAAACACATTTAAGTTTAACCTACTGCGCATGTCAGGTGGGCCAATTTTGGTTAGATTCAGCCCCATCTAGCAAGATAGCTTTGGAATTGGGGGTGGGTTAGTTCTGGGCTGACTTAAGACCCTTCATTAATAAACATTAGGGTCTGTCTTTAGTGATAATAAGACTCTAGAGTTGAAAAACAGGGTAAGGGAGTATAAGTGAGGATCAGTCACAAAGTTTTACAATCACCAGATAAAAGCTAGATAGTTACACAACCATTATCAAAGATCAAGACAGCTGATTACAGTTCAGTAATTTCAGGTATTGCCCTCTAGCTCTTCAACTACACCAGAAAGTAGAGCGGAATATCTATATAATGATTCAGTAATCATAATCATTCTTTAAATCCAAACTTCTCAGTTACAGCAGGAAGCTTACTACTGCCCCTCTTCAGATCCTTCCTTAGGGGCCAAGAACAAAGCCCCTTCCTAAAGTCACATAACTGGGATTTCTCCGACGGCTAAAATGTATCCTTACCTGCTGCTGCTTCCCAACCTTGGGAGCAGCCACCCGTGAAGCCCCCAGCAGCACGGCCTGTGTTAGGGAACTGCTGGGGATTGAGTCGCGCCCTCCATCAAAGCCACGTCCAAGCCTTAATCCATGTGCGCATGGGTGGGAACCCCTTTGCAAATGGGACCTTTGAAGATAGTATTAGTGAAGGTGTGGACTCGTTTGTGAAGAGGATCTTCAAGGACACTATTTTGGATGAGGCCAGATTGAATCAGGCTGGGTCTTAATGCACATGACTGGAGCCCTTAGACAGAGAGGAAATTCAGATGCGGTCACTCGGAGAAAGCTGCAGGAGACCAAGGACATTGCCATTGCCGTGTGACAGAGGCAGACATGCAAGTCAGGGAACCCCAAGGAATATGGCAAGCCAGCACCAGAACACTCCAGGCTCCAAAAGAAGGCCTGGCCTTGCCAACATTTTGATTTTGGACTTCTGGCCTCTAAATCCAGGAACCAATAAAGGCTTGTTGTTTAAGCCACCCCAGCCGCTTCAGCTCTGGAGCTATAGAATCTCAGGGCTGTGGAGGGCAGGCACAGCCCTGTGGGCTCACCCTACTTTCAGATGTTTCAGCACCCCCACCCTCACCTCCAGCCTCCCCAACAAGTGCTCATTGATCCACGGCTTCCCCCTCTCTGGCAACAGGGAACTCACCCCCTGCAAAGCAGCCTGGGCCAGCCATGGGGGCGGTAATGGTTTCCATAACAGATCACCACAAGCTGGGTGACTTCAAACATCAGAAACATATGCCCTCACGGTTCTAGAATCCAGAAGTGTCTCTCCACTGAGTCAAGGGATGGTCATTGGATTTAGCCACCCCCCACCGCCACCCCTCACCCCCCAGACAGTCTGGGATGATCTCATAGAGATTCTTAACTGCACCTGCAAAGAACCTTTTTCCAAATTCACATTCACCAGTTCCAGGACTTAGGACGTAGACATGTCTTTGGGAGCCCCCCTCCAGCTCAGGACGGATGGGCCACCTTTGCCAGAAACTTCTTCCTCATTCCCAGCTGAAATCTGCCTGCTTGGATGTAACTTGTGCCCATTTACTCTTCTTTTCCTCCTTGGGGGCCTCAGAACAAGTTAGCTGTCTTGCTCCTGACATATTTCAGATCTGTCGCCAGCCACCAGGGCCTCGGCTGGCCCTCTTGCTCCGGCTGGTTGAGCCTCAGATGATGGTCCATGGCCCATGGACAGCATGGCCAAGGCAGGCACACCACCCCCATTGGAGAGCAGCGTCCAGCCCCGACACTCTCTGCTGGGGGGCCGTGGGCAGGTCTCTGCACCTCACCGAGCCTCCGCTTCTCCGTCTGTTGGATGGGGACAGTGCTATGGGACCAAAGGGGGGCATGTGGAGATGAGCCAGTGCGAAGTGGCCTTTCAGCAACCTTGGGTTTCTGCCCTCACTGAGTACCTGGTACCTGGGCTACACCCACTTTAAAAATAAAAGGAATAAGTTGGGCTGCCCAAGAAAAAGACAAACGACAGGGAAAGGAAAACAATCTTGGCAGCAGGAAATGACATCACTTGCCAGAGAGCTTTCCACTTACTTTCGTACAGGGCATGGCAATTTACAAACTGCTTTCACCCCCGTCCCCCCATTTCCTCCTGACAGATACCTGGGAGAAAGGCATTATTCTTGTCCCATTTCACAGACCTTGACACTGAGTTCCTGAGAGGGTGTCTTTGCCCAAAGTCACACAGTCAGTGGGTGGCAGGGCAGGTCCCAGAGCCTTCCATCACGCTGCATTCTGCTGCCAGACTAAACTAGGCTGCAAAGGTGGGCCCGCAGAGGGATGGTGAAGGCCCCCAGCAGCTGGCAGATTCCCTGAGCTGCAGGAATGAGTCCAGAGAGAAGAGGGGCCTTTGTGGGGAGGAGTCTCACCTCCTCCTGCTGCCCCCCACACCACTGACCTGCCCCACACCCCGTCTGCACTTCCTCCTGCAGCCTGTCCTCCCCTTACACCACCTGGGAAAGTGTTCCTATTTGCTAATGCTGCCGTAATGCAAAATACCAGAAGTGGATTGGCTTTTATAAAGGGGGTATGCCAGTTTATATATATTATGTCTCCCAGAAAAAGCCATATTTGATGCAGTCTTGTGGGGGCAGATGTATTAGTGTTGATTAGGTTGGAATCTTTGAGTGTTTCCATGGAGATGTGACTCAGTCAGCTATGGGGAAGACCTTTGATTGGATAATTTCCATGGAGGTGTCACCCCACCCATTCAGGGTGGGTCTGGATTAAATCACTGGAGCAACTGACAGACATTTTGAAGATGGCTGTTGAAAGCAGAGAGCAAAAAGCCCCAAGAGCAACGTTTTGAAGAACCCACAGCAGCTGAGAGAGGAGCTGGAACACAACCCAGTATCAGCAGACATCAGCCACGAGCCTTCCCAGCTAACAGAGGTTTTCCGGACCATATTGGCCATCCTCCAGCGAAGGTACTCGATTGTTGATGATTACCTTGGACACTTTATGGTCTTAAGACCGTAACTGTGTAACCAAATAAACCCCTTTTATAAAAGCCAATCCATTTCTGGTGTTTTGCATTCTGGCAGCATTAGCAAACTGGAACGGGGGGTTTATTTGGTTACACAATAACAGTCTCAAGGCCATGAAGTGTCCAAGGTACTGCATCAACACAAGTATACCTTCAGCGAAGGAAGGCCAGTGGCATCTGGAAAACCTGTTAGCTGGGAACGCATGTGGCTGGCATCTGCTGATGCTGGGTTGTGTTCCATCTCCTCTCTCAGCTCCTGTGCATTCTTCAAAATGTTGCTCTTGGGGTGTTTGTCCTCTCTTAGCTTCTCCGGAGCAAACGCTGGGCTAAGTTGATTTAATTAAGACCCACGCTGAATGGGCAGGGCCACACCTCCATGGAAATAATCTAATCAAAGATATTACTCACAGTTGGGTGGGTCACATCTCCATGGAAACAACCTAATCCAAAGATTTCAACCTAATCAACACTAGATTGCATTAAAGAACATAGCATTTGGGGAGACATAATATATCCAAACTGGCACAGAAGGCAAAGCCCCCAGAAACCTGCAACACATCATGTTTGGCCTCTACCCAAAATAAATGTGGTTTAACGAGACAGTTTATTTACCTCTCGGGTACACCAAGTCCAGAGGAAAAACACTCTGGAACTGGAATGGAGGCTTCAGACTCCTTGTGTCTTGTGGCTCCCCCATCTACTCACAGCTCCCACATGGTAGTCTGAGATGGCTGCTCAAGCTCCACCCATCACATCCCACTCCAGTTAGGAAGGAGGAAAATATATTAGTCAGAGTTCTCTAGAGAAATAGAACCAACAAGATGTACCT
This sequence comes from Bradypus variegatus, assembly GCA_004027775.1. Classification (NCBI taxonomy): domain Eukaryota; kingdom Metazoa; phylum Chordata; class Mammalia; order Pilosa; family Bradypodidae; genus Bradypus; species Bradypus variegatus. The sequence goes on from PVKY010006242.1 coordinate 8,184, forward strand.
GTAAAGAGACTTGTTAAAAGGAATTGGCTTGCACAATTATGGGGGCTGGCAAATCCAAACTCAGAAGGGAAGGCCACAGGCTCAGAACTCCAATAAACATGATGCCAAAGTCCTTAGTCTGAATTCCAGCAGGAGCCAGTAGTGAAGCCGATGCAGAAATTCTTCTGACCTCTGAAATCCTTAGTCTGGCTATGAAGACCTTCAACCAGTTGGATGAGATTACCCACATTGCTGAGGACAGTCTCCTTTGTTGATTGTAGATGCATGCAGTCAGCTATAGATGCAATCAAATGATTATAAATGCAAATCCTATGAAATGCCCTCATAGTAGCAAGCAGGCCAGCGCTTGACCAAACAACTGGACACCACAGCCTCGCCAAGTTGACACCGTCCTACTGGGAATGCAGGACAGCTCCATGTTGAGATTGTAAGGGGTAGGGGAGGGGCTAGACAGGGTGCCATAAGACCCTGCCACTTTTAAATAGCCTTTCTTCTTGATTCAGTGCTTACTCTGTTGCTACAGTCCTTTAACTGTTTTCTGGAGCCCTGAGAAAAATGTTTCTGCCAGTTCTTGCTGGTCATTCAAAGCTTCTGTAGGGGAACTGAGCCCTGAAGCATCTCACACCACCATCTTGATCCCTGACCTGACATATTTTTTCAAGTGATAGAGTTAAAATGTTAGGGTTGACGTAAAATAATGAAAGCTTTATTCCATTCATTTTAACCAACTCAACCGCTAGCATGACTATACAAATACCGGCTAAAACAGACTTCTGAGTGAAAGCTGTCCCTCTCCTCGGGCACCCTGCACGCAGGGCCCCATGTGGGGACAGACGGTGACACCTGGAGGACCTGGCCATCAGCAGCACACCCCCAGCCCTGCCACCCCAGTCCCCTTCAGATGGGCAGCCCCTCAGAGTGGTGGGCTCATGCCGCCACTTGGTGACGACCACCTCCCCTTTGTGTTCACCATTCCAGCTATTCGGCTGCTTCCTAGCCTGGGAGACCCGCAACGTCAGCATCCCCGCGCTCAACGACAGCAAGTACATCGGCATGAGCGTCTACAACGTGGGGATCATGTGCATCATTGGGGCCGCCGTGTCCTTCCTGACGCGCGACCAGCCCAATGTGCAGTTCTGCATCGTGGCACTCGTCATCATCTTCTGCAGCACCATCACCCTCTGCCTGGTGTTTGTGCCCAAGGTACAAGCGCAGCCGCCCCGCTTCTGTACCGCCAGGCGCACACGGCTTTCCCCCTTCCCTAGAAGTTTTGCTCATTTGTTTTGTTTTGTTTTGTTTTATGGTGCAGAAAAGCAGCAACCAGATTTTTTCAGGAACCTCCCATAATCCGTTCCCAAAATTAATCCCCACTGGTGCTTTCGATGTGTTTCCTTCCAGTCTTTTTTTTTTTTTCATTTTTCTTTCCTGGCTAGGGGAGACAGCTGCCTGGGGAGCCCACGTCTCATTTTGCAGTTTGCCTTTTTCACTTAACTTTCCATCCTTCGCATCATCCCCCATCCGGAGCCATCGCTGAGGGGAAGCCCCATAACTTAATGGACCACTGACCCCTTATTGGTGAACATTTCAGATGCTTCCAGTTTTTTTCAGAAAGTTATAAACAAACTTCTTTTTTCCTGCCCATCACATTTTTCTTACTTCCGATGGCTCCCTCAGGATAAAGTCCCAGAAGTAGTATTGTTGGGGCCAAAGCAATAACCATTTTTAACGGCCCTTTATGTTTTCCATTCTTCTGAAGGGCTGACTTCCAGGACCGCCCTGTGAAGAGATTTTTTTCAGCTATCCCACCTGGCAGCCAGCGGGCAGGCGACCCAGGGGCCTTGACCTCAGAGGGGCCGCTGCCATGGGCCGGTCTGGGCAGACAGAAACCTGGCCTGGGGGGGGGTCTCCAGAGTAAAAGAAGGCTGGATAAGCAGCTGTGCTCAGTGTGTGAAATTTCACTGAATCCTGCACTTCAGACCGGTGCCTGGGCCCACAAGAGAGTTCTTAAATACGTGTTGCCCATTGTTAAAAGTTGGGAGAAGATAACAGATTAGTGTGGTCATGTCCTGATATTGTCAAGGTATTAAAGGTATTAAATAGCTTTCCACCATGATTAGTTTTTTGAAATATGCTGTAATTTCTAGACTAAAAACTAAGAGATCCTGAGTATAAAACCTCCTAAATAAAAAAGTAGAATACAGAATTATTCTTAAAATTAATGCAGAATAAGTTAAGATAGAAAGAATCAGAAAATGGGCCAGGAGCACAAAATCACATGGCCACTCCCATCCCCAATATATCCATCCTTATATTCAACATAAAGATGCTAAGCGCTCCTATTCAAGCCTAACATCGTTTAACTATATTCAATTGAATTTTTTTTTCAAGAGCTGTGGCTAATAAAACATTAGGATTAAAGTAAAATCATGAAATCTATATTTAATGTAATTTTAACCACTTAAACAGTTGCCATGACTACATAAATATCAGAGGAAAAGACTTTAAAATTAAAAAAAAAAAAAAGCAGGAAACTTAAAGTCAGGAAGAGGTTTTGACCCAAGTTAGGGGAGTGTCTGCCTCTAGGAAGGGGGAGAGGAGCTGTCATTCGGGGTCCATCACCTCCCGACAGGGCCCCCCGTCCTCCCGATGCCCTCGTTGGTTCCCAAGCACTGGCCAGCCCAGGTACCTCAGGCAGATGCTCCTTCCTTCTTCGGCTTTCAACACCTGCCCAGGCCCCAGGCCAGTGCCGCAGCTCTCGGCCTCCACTCTGACCCTCCTCTCCATCCTGTAAAAGATACCGATGTCTCTGAAGGCGTCACTTCTCTGCTCTGACACCTTCCGTGGCTCCCCATTGCCCTCCCACCTTGAGCAAGTCCCTGAGGTCGGGCTGGCTTCCAGGACCCTTGCATCTTTCCCCAGGCTCCCCAGCGAACCCTGCACACCAGTCAAACAGCCCCAGCCCCACCCCCACTGCACTTGCATCTGTCATTTCAACGCCCTTAAGTTCCACCTTGCCCTCACCTAGCAAAAGTCTCCCCATCCACCCCCAACTTGGCCCGGACCATGAGGTCCTGACAGGCAAGGAACGTGGCTCACTCCTCTCCAGTGCAAGCCCAGACCCTGCCTTGAACCCAGAGATGTTTCTTGAATAAATGGGTAAGATCAAGGTTAAGTGGTGATATGTTCTCTTATGAGAACATGAAGAATTGGCCACATTGATGACAGAGCTAGTTCCCAACCTGTCCCCATACTCAGTGGTTCTAAGGAGCAGAAGCATCACATTCCCCAATCCACTGTCTTCCCAACTGTCACCCTGGGGATTTATTTCCACCTGAAGCAACACCTAAGGCAGAGCGAGACTCAGCTGGAGCTAGCCTGAGGGCACCGGGTGGCCCCCCGGGGTGGCTGGGATGCAGGGGGCATGGGGGGAGGAGACCAGGCTGCACCAATGAGTGAAGGAACTGAGGCTCAGCTGGGGCAGGACCAGCCCATGTCACGCTCAGCAAGTGGCAGAGGTGGGCCAGGGCACCTGCCTCCAGCCCAGGTCCTCCCAGGGCCCCGTGTGTCCTCCAGAGCAGTTCATGCCAGGAAAGCCCGTGGTGGGATGGGCAGGGAAGGCGGGACCCCCGGACCCCCGAGCTCTCTCTCTAACCCCACCCGTGTCCTTTCAGCTCATCACTCTGAGAACGAATCCAGATGCCGCCACTCAGAACAGGCGCTTCCAGTTCACGCAGAACCAGAAGAAGGAAGATTCTAAAACGTCCACCTCGGTCACCAGCGTGAACCAAGCAAGCACGTCCCGCCTGGAGGGCCTGCAGTCGGAGAACCATCGCCTGCGCATGAGGATCACCGAGGTGCCCCTCGCGGCGTTACATGGCCGGGGCCCTGCTCCAGGGCAGGGACAACCCCACCCCTTCCCCAAACAGCCATGTGCCGTGGCCGCAGAGTCCCACCCGACGGCCGCAACAAGGGTAGCACAGACCAGGATGGAGGCGGTTTCAGAATCGATGTGGGAGTTTTGTCTCCCCGGCCTGGGCCCTTGAAGTCCAGCAATACCCCGATTCGAGACATCCTCAGAAAGAAAAGCCTGTGTAGAGATTTAGGAGTTTCCAGATTATGGGAGCTTCCCAAACCTCTTTATCTCTCTCTAGTTCTCTCTCTTTTTTCATGCTCCAAAGCACCTAGTGCCATCACTGTATGCTAAAAGCAAGAGAGGAAGAAGTGAAGAGAAACCTGCCGGGGGGCCAGTCTGCTGCAGCAGGTCTCATCTAAGACCTGAGCGTTCTCACCTGGTTCTGGAAGGGTCCAGAGAGGCCACCCCTTTGGCCCAAGCCAAAAGATGGATTTTGGACTTTCTGTTCCAGGGAGGGGATACCAAATTACTTTCCCCTTCTCCAGCCCTCCCTTTGCATTTGGGGCATAACGGGGCACAGGGTCTCCCAGCCGTGGAGGCATTCTGATTCTGTGAGTGGGACACGGCAGGGAACAAAGGAGAGTGTATTGGTTAGGATCCCAGCTAAGTTGCTGTAACAAAGAGGCCCCAAAGAGCGTGGCCCCAAGAAATAGACATTTATTTCTCTCTCACCTAACAGTCCTGAGGAGAGATGCCGGGCAGCTCTGCAGAGTCGTTGCTGGACCAGCTTCCTTCTCTCTTGTCCTCTGCTGCTCCCTCCCCTTCACCCCCCACCCCCACCCCAGGGCATTTTCCTCATCATGGTTAGAGCTGGGTGGAAGGCATGTGCTGCTCCTGCTCTCAGGAAGGGAAGAGAAAGGAAGTCCAGGCCAGGAACTGCCTTTTATGAGCAAGAGACACAAAAACTCCCCACGTTTGCACTCCAGTTACACTGACTAGCCCTGTGGGAGGCCAGGGAATGGCATCTCTAGCTGGACAGCTGCAAGGAAGAAGTGAGATGAAGGGCTGCCGATTAGATACCAAATCCTGGTTAAGTTTGCATTTAACATAAACAAGTTGGGGTTTTTTAGTATAAGTATGTCCCATTCCATATTTTGGATATGCTTTTATTTTTTCATACATACAAGTGATAACTTTCCAAGTGCAACTTAACAAGTAGTTAGAGAGCAAATTTCAAAGAATATTATGAGTTACAGTTCCACAGTTTCAGTTATTTCCTTATGAAATATAACATATATACAAAAAGGTACTATCTTTCAAAGTATGATTTAAAAAGAAGATATATAGGAAATTTCCAAAATTGTTGTGAGTTATAGTACCATAGTTTCAGTTATTTCCTTATTGTGAAATATAACATATATACAAAAAGGTATAACTTTCAAATTACAATTTAACAAGTAGCTATAGAACAAATTTCAAAGGATGCTACAGGTTACAGTTTCACCATTTCAGTTCTTTCCTTCTAGCTATTCTAATACCCTACCAACTAAGGAAAAGAGAATTATATAGAAATTCATTATTCATAATCCTTTGTTAAATTCTGTCTTGTCTGTTGCTTCCCCTTCCTCTAGTTTAATCACTTTCCCGATCTTCAGGGATGTCTAGTCTGTGACCACCCAAACCTGTTCATGTTGAAAAGGGGTGTCAACATTATGGGAAAAGGGGACACATCTGGTTGATGTTCTTGAAGAGGCTATTGCCTCTTGTTTTGGGGACTTCGCTGGCGTAGAAGCACTCTGAAGGATTTAAGTTTCTGAAGAATAAACTTAGTGAGTGAAACTTTTATAGAGCCTCAGATAGGGATCTGGGTATTCATTAAGGTTTACAGGAATACTGCTGACTTGGGCTTATCATACTGTGGCCATGTGTCATATCTAGGTGAAGCTTGCACAGGAGTAACCTCCAGGACAGCCTCTTGACTCTATTTGAATTCTCTTAGCCACTGAAACCTTATTTTGCTGCCTTTATTTTCCCTCTTTTGGTCAAAAAGGCATTTTCAGTCCCTTGACGCCAGGGTCAGGCTCATTCCCAGAATCCATGTCCCACGTCACCAGGAAGGCTCATTCATCTTGGGAGTCCTGTCTCACGTCAGGGGGGAGGGTGATGAATTTATTTGCTGAGTTGGGCTTAGAGAGAGAAAGTTCACATTTGAGCAACTAAAGAGGTTCTCTGGAGGTGACTCCAAGGTACAATTATAGGTGGGCTTAGCCTCCCCTTCACAACATAAGTTTCACCCAAGCAAGCCTCAAGATCGAGGGCTTGACTTATAAAGTAGGGAGGTCCTAAATTCACATAGCATATGTTATGACCATGATAAGGCATCTATATCTCACATTATCATCACTGAGTTGTACAATCCTCATCACTCTCCATTTTAAACAATTCTCATGACCCAAAATATCTCATAGCTCTTGTCGGCCCTTATAAATTATTTGTCCCTGTATTTGGGATATACTTACACTGAAAAACTTACTCATCATTATCTGAAATTCAAATTTAACTGGGTGCCCTGTTTCATTGGCTAAATCTGGCAACCCTTGGTGGGGGCACATGGTTTTCCGCAACAGAGGGCCACAGTGCAGTTTTCTGTGTATTTAAGGACACTGGAGGCTGGGGCAGCCCACCACGAGCCAGCAGAGCAGAGCAGGGACACCTTCTGTCCCACAAGGCTCCCTGCTGATTCTGTTTTAATACCAGACTTCTCTGTGACCACTAATCCCCTACGTCTCTAGCCCAGCCTTCAGCTTCTCACACACTCCCACAGCGAAGAGCTCACTAGGAAACCCAAGCCACAGTCAAAAACCCTAAAATGTTGGAGAGTTTTTCCTGGAATTGAACAGCCAGGCCTCCCGTTGCTTCCACCCTCTGCTCCTCACCCTGCCTTTTGGGTCCCACAGATAAAGGCATGTCTCTCCCCCGCCACGTGGAAACCGATCGTAGTTTAATGGCTGTGCTCCTGACAGTGGAACAGCACTTCACAGTTCATAGGATGCCCTCCTTTATAGTGCAATAGGATGCCCACTACCCTCCCCACCCAGTGTCCCCCCCCACACACACACACACACTCCCCAGGCTTCTCTGGGGCAAAACTCCCCGGGGTTGCACCTGATTTTCATATAACCTGGGGGCCACTGGCACCCACCCTTGTGGACCCCTCTAGACGAGCCCTGCTGGGCTAAGTCTCTGTGACAGTGTGACGTTCAGAGCTGCTTGGTCCTGCAGAGCTGTCCCCCACCTGAAGGTCCTACTGGCTATCAATAACAGTAATTATATAAACATTATAGTAGCAGGTCCCCCATATTATGTGATAGGCACTGGGCTCAACACTTTCCATGTGTTGTCCTGCCGAATCCTCACAATAACCCCAATGGAATAGGTCCTGCTGTCACCCCACTCTTCAGGGGAAGGGACTGAGGCTCAGCTTCTCACGGTGTCACAGCTGGGAAGGGGCAGCCCTGGGCCTGTGCACCTTCCCTCTCCCTGCCCTTCCTCTCTGGGCATATTCGCACAAATCCAGGCTCCTCTCATCACAACTTCTCCTTGAACAGGAACTGGCAGGTCCCTCTGGGTCTCCTCACCAAGGCACGCTCCCCTCTGGCTACCAGCGCCCTCCTGAAGCCCAGCTGGGTCACAGCCCTGTGGGCACTCCTTGGTTCTGGAGGCCGAGCTCCTGGGGCTGGGGCTGGGGCAGGGCCTGGGCCGAGGACGCAGACTCAGCTAGATCCTTTGTCTTCCAGCTGGATAAAGACTTGGAAGAGGTCACCATGCAGCTGCAGGACACACCAGAAAAGACCACGTACATTAAACAGAACCACTACCAAGAGCTCAACGACATCCTCAACCTGGGGAACTTCACTGAGAGTACAGGTATGGGGGCCCTTGGATTTCACCCACCAGCCATCATCTCCCATTGTATACATGGGAGAAACTGAGGCTGAGAGAGGTAAAGGGCTGGTCTGCGGACACACGAGCAGAGCTGCAATGTCGAGAACCCATGTCTTCCAAGTGGCAGTTCGGTGTGTGTGAGGAACTAGGGCCTGGGGCTGTTCTTTCTCGCCTCCTAGGTGCTGGTTCCACATGGACACACCATGGCCAGCATTTTTCATGCCTGACTGGGGACACATGTCCTTCTCCCTTTTGTTCTTAGCTAATAATTTCTCTTTGCTTCTCTCAACA
>PVKY010006243.1:0-16230 GCA_004027775.1 Bradypus variegatus
TGACCTACCAGTCTCCGCCAATCTTGCACAGCCCCGTAAATGGGTTTCTGTAAACGTAGAGAGGCCACCCGTAAGCAGCTGCCGCAAACTGCATGTAATGGTGGCAATTTTCTAATTCTGCATCCAAATCATCCTGGAAGAGAAGAAAAAAAGCTTTCTGTTCAGGGAGACCCTCTACAGAGAGGATCCACACACTAAGATCTTAAACCTGATTACAAATTCCTGTTTCCACTCTCTTTCCTCACTGAATAGAACCCAGAGATCTTCCATCCATAGGAAATCTGTTCCTTAAATATGGAAATAGACTCCCCATTTTATAGGAATGCAGCAAGTACAGTGGAGGTTAACAGCAAAAAAAAAAAAAAAAAAAGACCTTCTGACTCCCGGTGAAATGAGTCGGTGACTTCCTGCTCTCATCGAGCGGAGCAAACAAAGTAAATACACCCAGAGGAATCAGGTCCCATCCCAGGAGCATTTCTTTCTGTAGATTTCAACAGCCAGTAAGAGTGCTGTAAAAACACAGGGATGGTGCATTGGCCAGGGATGTGGTGCATTACCTGCACTCCAGGTGATGAGGAGGTGCCTCACCTGACAGGTGACAAACTACAGCTACCAGAAGCCCCAAATCAGATTCCAACCCACCTGCCACTGAATTTGCTGCAGGCTAGCTGTGTGTTTTTGTACCCTGCAGGAGTCGGGGATTACCTGGGAGGGCCCTGGGGAGCGGCTGACCCCCGCAGGAGGCCCCTGGTTGCCCCTGATGCTGTCCTGCTGCTGGTGGAGCAGCGTGAGGCCCGCCGCGATGTCGCTGGGCACCAGATCTGTGTCCTGGATGGGAAACCACAGGGCTTGTCATAAAACCCAGTAGGATCTGCCAGTGAGTTCCATACAGTTCAAGGTCACACAGCTCAGACACGCACACCTGGCCATGCGTAAAGCAGTTTTAAAAACTAATTTTCTTGGCAGAGCTCCTGCTATTCAAGAGGTTTAGCCCTTTTCCATCCTCTCAGACAAATCCACCGGAGAACCTAAACATTCTGCTGGTCTCTATTTAAAAACTGCCATCAAGTGACAGTTATTTTTAGCCTCCTTCAAATTCTTTGTAAAATGGGGGGAATGAATGGATTAATTCTCTATCTTTGTAGTCATGGCCAACTTTAGCCAAAATTTATACTCATATTTCTCAAGATTTTGTGAAGATTTTGTTAAAACATAGCCCATGGTAGAGACTTATGAGACTGAACTCCTAGGATTTGGGCACAGAAAGCCGCAGAAAGAACTCCCAACTCACAAAGCAATGGAGTTAGTCTCCTGGAACCTGCCCTCACCTTTTTCTTCAGCATCAATATGGAGGAGTCAGGAAACCACGACCTCCTCCAAGCACTTCTAACCCATTAGAAAGGGCCACTCGGCCATGGAGCCATTGGTCCAGCTTCTGCTGGAAATTAAAACACTCTAAGAAAAACAAGATTTCTTCTTCAATTTTCAGAGTATCTTAAAACTAAGCCAAAGTTCTCCTTTAAAATTACTTAGAGGGACACACCCTCCAATCCCTACACGGAGGCCACTGCCAAGGCCTGGTGTGGGCAACAGGGCCGGCCCTGAACACGCAGAGCCGGACCCCGCTGACCCGCGAGAGAAAGACACCGAGAGGTGCGCACGATGTTACGAGAACTCCTCAGCCCTGACTTGTTCTAACAGTGAACCGACCAGCAGTTTATCAGAGAACATTATATGCAAAGACAAAACCACACAATGGATGTGGAAAAAAAATGAGTATTTCCAAATCACTGAAGAAATTGCTCTAGAATGATGATGCTCTTCTGCATTGCAATCATCTATTCAAACACAGAACATTCTGGCACTTCTGTTAGGATATAAAGTGGTAAAAAACAATGTCTGATACTACCTTGGACACATGATGACGCTATCTAAACCTGGTATCTGCTGAGGACCAGCTAGATGGAGAACATATAAAAAAATAAGCAACTGGCACTTGATCCCAAAATGTAGAGTCTCCACTATTTAGTTCCTTAAAAGCAAGTTCTTAAGAATACCTTACCTGTACCACACTAATACTAGGGATAAATAATTAGGGGCTGACAAGAGCTTTGAGGTGTTTGGGGTTATGATAATTGTTTAAAATTGAGAGCAATGATGATTGTACAACTAAGTGAAGATAATGTGAGACACTGATTGTTTAGCTTTGACAGAATATATGCTATGTGAAATTAGGAACCCCCTACTTAATAAGTTAAGCCCTAGATCTTGAGGCTTGCTCTAGTGAAACTTACGGCTGTAAAGGGGAGGCCAAGCCTACTATTAATTATGCCTAAGAGGCACCTCCAGAGAGCCTCTTTGTTGCTCAGATGTGGCCTTCCTCTCTAAGCCCAACTCTGCAAATAAATTCATTACCCTCCCTGCTACATGGGAATATGACTTCCAGGGGAGTGAGTTTCCCTGGCGACATCGGAAATGGACCCCAGGAATGAGCCTGGCCCTGGCATTGAGGGATTGAAATGCCTTCTTGATAAGATTAAGTTTAGCTTTCACACAGGATAGGTGTGCCTTGCAGGGTGGGGCAGTTAAGGAATTGGCACAAGGTTAAAAAGACAAACTGTAGTCCAAGGTCGGTTCCCCTGTTTATCTGCCCACTATCCACAGTCAGTTCCCCTGTTTATCCGCCCACTATCTACTATCCTTGCAAGGTGGAGACTCAGGGTAAAGGCTCCTAAAATAGCTTCATTCATGTTACCAAATTAGCTCAGACTGGCTCTGCAGTTAAACAAAGGAAAGAGGGGTGGAGACTTGTTTCAAATGTTTAGAGTTTGTACAGGAGACTTCTTTCAAATGTTTCCAATTTGGGCGGGCTGCATGTTTCAAATTTGCGTGGGCTAGTTAGGCTTGTCGAATAGAATGTAACCTCTGGAGTATCCAGCCACTGGAGAAACAGGGGAGGGACATGCGGTTAAGTAGGGAATCAATGTGCTGGGTGCCAACCCCCACATTTCAGTTGGGCGCCCGTTCTTGCAAGATCGTGAATAAATTCTTTTCTCCTCAAAAAAAAAAAAAAGAAAAAAAAGAAAAAATAAATGCCTTCTTGACCAAAAGGGGGAAAAAAAAGGTAACAAAATAAGGTTTCAGTAGCTAAGTGATTTCATACAGAACCAGCCGAGAGGCCATTCTAGAGGTTACTCTTATGCAGGCTCTAGCTAGATATCCCAAATGGCCTCAGTACACCAAGGTCCAATCAAGAGTAGTCCCCAAAATACTAAAGAATACCTAGATCCCTGTCTGGAGACTCTGTTAAAGTTCCACTCACTAAGTTTATTTTTCAGAAACTTAAATCCTCCAGAGTGTCCCTATGCCAGATAGTCCCCAAACCCAGAGGCAATAGCCTCTTCAAGAACTTCAACCACGTGTGTCCCCCTTCCCCATAATGTCGACACCCCTTTTCAATATGAACAAGTTAGTGTGGTCACTGCCCAGATATTCCTGAAGACTGAGACAGTGATGAAATGAGAGGGAGGGGCCTCAACAGAGAAGACAAGATTTAACAAGTGATTATGAAGACCGAATCTTTATATAAATAAATTTTTTTTAGTTTCTAGGATACTAGAAGAGCTAGAAGGAAATAACTGATATGGTGGAACCGTAACCCATAATATTCTTTGAAACTGGCTCTATAGCTACTTGTTAAATTGTACTCTAAAAGATATTACCTTTCTGTATATACATTTCATAATAAGGAAATAACTGAAATTGTGGAACTATAACCCCTAACATTCTTTAAAATTTGCTCTATAACTACTTGTTAAATCATACTTTGAAATTTATCACCTTTCTATATATATGTTACACTTCACAATAAGGAAACAACTGAAATTTTGTTAGTGTAAACCATAACATTCTTTGAACTGTGCTCTCTACTTGTTAAATCGTACTTGGAAAGTTTTCACTTTTCTGTATGTATGTTATAGTTCACAATAAAAAATGTAAAAAAAAAAAAAGCAAATGCAAAATCTTGACAGTGTAAAAACAGGTATCAATACAAGGATGTACCACCCAAGAGGTGGGATCTGAAAACACACAGCCCTTGCGGTTATTTGCTCCCAAGTTCTCATCCTGGGTGGAACAGCTCCTTGCCCATACACCCCCCAAAAATTCCAAGTTCTCAAAAGCTATTTTATGTGAACAGGGGACTGGCTCAAAGTGCAGAGTACTCATCTTAACACAGAAGCATTTACTTAGCAGAGAGAGACCAGACCAGACCCCTCCAGCTTACTGAAAAGTAGGTTGAGAAAAGCTCTGCCGTACTCGAAAAAGCCACTCGAGTATGGTCATCTTTCCCAATGCAACAGCACAGGAACTTGATTCTGGTTTCCCACACGCTTGTAGCTGCCGTCTTGAGGCCATTAAATAACTGGCTTGAATCACGACTGTCCAGATGACTGGGACCGGCCAGGGGATATGGAGCCACCTTTCCCCCCAGTGGGTCAAAGACAACGATGATGGTCACCACCGTGGAGGCGATGATGACCCAACTGCAAGAGAGCGAGTAAAAGACACGGTGACTGTGGGCCCGACATTCAGATGCAGGAGCCAAAGGCTCCCTCCTTTGGGCTCAGTTTGTGCAACTGTACAACTTAAGACTCCTGACTGAGGAGGACATGGATCTCCCAGAATCTGGATGAGGCAAGCAATTCACTTTTTCTGGAAAGTTCCTTATGAGCCCAGGACTAACCCAGGCCCCACAGATATCAGAGCCCTAAAAGTAAAGACCCACAAAGGAAAAGGGAGCTGTGGAGGCTGGAGCTGCGGTCAGGGCCCGGAAGCAGCTGCAACTTGTTCTCCACGGTCCCCGGACCCACACCCTGACCCAGGCCCTCGCTTCTCCGTTCTTTGGGGTTCTTCTCAGTAAAACCAAGAGAATGCTGCCCTGTCACGGGATCCTCTGGTAGGTCCTGCATCGTCTGTATGATATTTACAGACCGCCCACGAAGTGCAAGGCCCTGAGGGTTCACGCCTGTGCATGCTGAGAAGCTGCGCCTCGGTGAAGGGCTCCACTGACGGGCTGTGGGACTCGGGAAAGGCGAGAACAGGGCCGAGCCTCACACGAGGAAATGTGACTAGGTGATCGCTAAGATTTTGAGCCTAGACAGGGCTAAAACCTTATCATTCCAGAGTATTATTCCCTGTCACAATCCTGACGCTGTATTTCTTCTCATCCTACCTTTAGTCTTTGCACTTATTTTACTCTTTGGTTTTCTTCCATTTTATAAGAGAAGGGAGGGAATATGGACTAGTGAGAACCAGTAAGGGAGGAAACCACATTAACAAATGCATAATGGGAGATGAATTAATTCTTAAATATAAACAAATGTCTCTCTAAGCTCTCATGATTCACTCAGAAAGTTTAGTAAAGCTGTGTGACGCGCTGTCGTCTTACTCAGGAAGTCTGTCTGCACAACTGTATCTTAAACGCATGTGTGACAGGAAACTAAAAGAGACAGGAGAGCTCACCTGACAACGACGGTGGCAATGATGCCGTTCACAACTATCCTGTCACACTGGGCGCCGTCTGCTGCCCAGGCGGCCCCCAGAGAGGCCCAGACCACCTCTGGCAGAAAGAGCGCTAGGCGGATATAAAGCAGCTTAGACATAGACTTCCGTGGTCCAGGGTTACAAATGGTTCCTGAAATACAGAAAATTCTCAGACTGGTCACTTGCTTCCTCAGAGATGAAAAGCTTCCCCGCTACGCAGATACAGCTCCCAGAGTACACGTCAGGAAGCTACTGCACTGGCACGGGAAGCACATCCACTGTCTGACTTCTCCCGTTTGTAATCGGTAATCAAGGCCCAAGTTTGAGAGAAAGTGAAGAAGTGAGGGAAGGGAAACATTACAAAAAGCCTCATACCCATTTCCTAGACTTCCTAGGGATAAAAGACACTTCTGGGTTCTAACTGGGGTGACCATATAATCATTGTCCAAATTGGGATTTCTTGGGAGTTAATAATTATGCTGGGACAAAGAGCTGTCCCAGGCAAACAAAGACAGGGACTCCTGAGTTCTAACAGGAAAACAAGCTCTATTCTTCCAGACACCATCCCAAACACTCCACACCCATAATCCTTTAATCCTTGCCATGACTGCGAGGTATGGGAAAGTCATTACCCAGTTTTACAAAGGAGGAAACCGAGTTTGGGTGGCTTAACGGCTACCATCTAAAATGTACTCTGGGTCTGCCTGCCAGGGTTCTCTCCCTCACCAATGCCCCACGGTTCTCACTCTTGGGGAGCAAACAATTCCAGTGTGCAAGACCACAAGAAGGAGCCCAACATTTCAACATGTCATTTTTATTGTATTTGTAAAATAAATCCAAGTATCAATAAAAGCCTGTGTGCTTCGATTCTTCATCTAAAATATCAACTCTCTTCCTCTGGGAGAAAGGTGTGACTAAGCAACTTAAAAATGCCACATGATTACAACAAAAACCATGACTGAAAAAAATCTAAGATCTAAAGAATGAGTTGGTTAGGAAATGCCTTTTAAACTCCAAAAATTATCTGCTTTTAGAATTAATTACTTAGAGTCACATTCTGAAAATATTAAGCACCATCAGGTCTCATTTTTGGCACAAAGACAACTTGACGACGCAGTTCTAACAGTACTGTCTCTCTCTCGGGCAGACAATGGGTGCAGCCATATAAAAAATTAGTCCTTCTGTATTTGGAGCTTGTTATTGTTTAACAATAGCTGATAGGCCTAAGCAAAACAAGAAACAAAATCTGCAAACACACTGTGTCGTGAAGGGCTGGGACTCGCAACAAGAAATGCTGGAACGCTCCCAGCTGCACCTGGCCTGGAAACTCCAAGAGTCTGACAATTATTGCTACTGCATTAACGAAATAAACACAGAAACAGGGAAGCAGGAAATGGAGTTATTTTGATTCTGGTTCTGGAAAAGAAGCAAGATAATGAAGAAAATCTCCTTTACATATAGACTTAGGCTTACCTAAAAAAACATTTTTTTCTTGTCATCAAAATCTCAAAATAAACTCAAGATAAAGAGTCGCCAGCGTGACATGGCTGCTGCCGCAGGCACAGGTGTCGATGGCCTTCCAGTTAACGAGCACAGCTCTGTTCCCGCATGTAACGCCCTCCACACAGTCTTTGAGAAGTGACCCTGTCGTTCTTCGTCAGGCACAACCATTTACGTAAGAGCAACAAAAAGCATTTTTACATCCAGCACCTTGAGTCACCACTGTGACCTCTGGCACGAGATCAGCAGAGAGCTCCAGAGCCGCTCCATCCTCAGAACCAAGTGGGCAGCAGTGGGCCTTGCACTGAGGCTGTTCTCATCTCAATGACTTCCCAGTCACCAAGGAGACCCTCCCTAAGCAAACGTCCCACGTGGTAGGAACAGGAGGGTTTCATCTGGAATGTTCTCAAACCAAAATCAGAAACTACTGCAAACAGTATCAACAGGTTTTCCCCAACTGAGTTGAAAAAGAGGATAAGTAAATACACAAGCATCAGTCTTCTGGATAAAGATGACTGAATTACATTTGTTCCAAAAGGTCCTTCTACAACTCTTGATGTGGGCTTTAGAGAAGTATATCAGCCAAAAGCTAAACAAATGTTCCCTTTCAGCCCAAACAGATTAATTATTGAGATACCTTATGAGATAAAAGGGGCAAGGTAAGTTATCCATGTATCAAGAATAACATTTACTAATGTAAATACACTTAATATTTATAATTTGTGCAGGTAATGTATATGAATGTTTAAAAGTTTAAACAGTTTGAATAGAGATAAAGTAAAAATCAAGCCTTCCTCCCACTGGAGCCCCAGTCCTTCCATTCCCTTCTCTAGAAATCAGCTAGTTACTTGCGTATCCTTCCAGAGATGGTCTGAGCATAAGCAAACCCTATTTCTCCTTAAGAAAAAAGTAGCAGACTCTATACAATGTCTTGTGCTTTAGCATACTGGAAACCATTCCTTATCTGCTCACAAGGCATTTTCTCATTTTTCTTAAAAGAGATGCACAATAGAACAATCTTTTTATTCCTACAAACGTGAGCACTTCTTTGCACACATACAGATATCTAGGAAAAAAATGGCACTAACAAGCCACATACACACACACAGCCAAACTGGCCTCCAAAGAGATTAAACCAATTTACAGCCCCACCAACACAACCAGATGCCTGTTTCTGCACATCCTTACCAGCACAACGTACTAAGAGAATTTTTCTTAATTGTGATTGAAACGGAACACTTCTTATACATTTAAATTTGCATTTCTTTTACTGTGAACTGCCTGTTCACTAGCACATTTTGCTACTGTTGGCCTTTTTCTTCTTTATCTGTGGAAGCCACAGACTGACGGAGACTGGGTCTTTGTTTCATGTATCACAAATATTTATCCCTTTGTCTTTTTTTTTTAACTTTTCTTATGTTATTTTTCACTGAAATTGACATGATATTTTGAAAAAGACTTTTCAGCAATCTTGTACATTTGCCGGGCCATCAAAGTTGGAACATAGTTAGCAGCAATTTACAGCATTTTATGGCAGCTATCAGGAGCAGAAAATTGACATGGTTGTATCAACTATCTAAAGAAGAATTGGTAACTAACTGTTTCAAAAACAGATATATCTTGCAGGCAGCTACATTCTAGGTGGGGATCTTGTTTCAGTGCAACACGGAAGATGCCTGCACTGCACAGCAATTGACTGACAGCATGCAAATTAAAATGGCTATTTTGGCACAAGTCCTACAGATTTTATTTAAGTCACAGTCATTGGTCTTGGAAGACGAAAATGCAAAGGTTGATGAGGTGGAATTGAAGCCAGATACCTTAATAAAATCATATCTTGGTTATAAAAATAAGAAATTAGGGGTTAACATCAATGTGCCAATGAAAACTGAACAAATGCAGGAACAAGAAACCACACGCAAAAATACTGAGGAAGACCGCAAACTATTGATTCAGGCGGCTATTGTGAGAATTATGAAAATGAGGAAAGTTCTAAAACACCAGTAGTTACTTGGAGAAGTGCTAACTCAGCTCTCCTTGGATTCCAGTGCTTAAGAAATGCACTGACATCCTGATTGAGAAAGAATATTTGGAGCAAGTGGATGGTGAAAGAGACACTTCTCGTTACTTGGCTTAACCCTTCTAGAAAGGTCTGACTGTGTGACCCACACAGCAAATAGTTCATGTGCAAAGAATGAAAACAACAAGTTCACAGCAGCCAGCCTGCTGCCGTTTGGACCACCCTTTAGAAAACCGAGACCAAGACTCCCATCAGCTAGTCTCAGATTTACATCAGAACTGCTCAGGATTGATACATTTCAAGTCTGTAAATATGGAAATCAATGCCATTTAACCTAATTTAAGAAAAGAAGGGAATGGAACCTTCCATGCTGAGGGCTGCATGCTACTGCGTTTAAATCAGTACACTGGCTACACAATTAACAGCTGTCCTCGCCGGCAGCACTCCGAGAGCAAATCTAAATGGACTGACATGTAATATGCTATGAAAAACCGTTTGTACAGTGTTTCATTCTTTAATGTGTGAAATAAAGAAAATTAAAGGGAAAAAAAAGCATATGATGTTAATTATTTGTAACAAATTGGCAATTAAACCAACATGTTCTTATAAAATTCTGTGTTCAGTTCAAGCCACAAATAGAAAATCTAACTCACACTGGTTTAAAACCAGTAAGGACATGTGCTGACATGCAGTGTCACAGCTGCCCCCACACAGCGACCGGCTCCGTCTCCCTGTCATTCTCCCAGCTCTGCCCTCCTTTGCATGTCAGCTCTTCTTGGGCTGTGATAAGACACAGCAGCAACTCTGCAGCTCATCCATGCACAGAATCATCCAGAAAGAAACCATGTTACTTTTGGATCTCTCCTGGAGAAGCAAGGAAAGACTTCTCCAGAACCTTCCAGCAAACTCTGTCTGAGTTTTAGTGGCCCTAATCAGGTCACAAGTCCATTCCTGAATCTATCACCGACCAATCAGGCTAGATCTGGGCACAGGACCAGATTCTCTGACACACACTTGGTGGGCAGGGGAGGGGTAGCAAGGGGGGAGTCCCACAATTGGGTTCTGTTTGGAGGAGGCTGCTGGACACACAACCGCAACACGCTCTAACCACAAGTGTACGATGCTTCAGCCTGAGTGAATACGAATATGAATCACAGGGTTGTGAATGCACCTTGATACCACCAAAAATATCCAAAGAAAAACAAGCATTTAAGGAAAAGAAGTTTTCACTTACTTCATCAAATCTGAGCCTCCTATGACAGTTTAAACTCAGCTTGTCCAACCCCCAGAATGTGACATGAACAAAAAGGGCACATAAGTTAAAAAATGCTATATCTGAAATGATACCAGTCTAAATACTTAACTTTTCAGAAATTCTGCTTTCACCTGAAAAAGCTATATTATGCTAAAGCCACATTGAACACATTGTTTCTTCTTTTCCTTCAGCATCCAGCACGGAAGACAACCTCTGCTAAACTATAGTCAAGTTCTACTTTCTCCATATTACTAGAGTAAGCAAGCACATGCCAGGCTTCTTGGTCATCCAAAACCTGAAGGTCTGTTTTTCATCAAACGCTTCGCGGCTAACACTTCTTCCCACCACATTTCTCCCTGTGAGCTGTCATCCTGTGCATTTCAGTGCAGCATTCCAAACTGTCAAGATCCCAGTTCTGTCACCCATTGTATCTGCCACCTCCTCCCGGCTTTATCATCTCCTACAATCTGACACACATCCTCCTACATCCTGATTCCAGCAGCGATAAACCACTACAACAGGCTGGATGGCGTTGACAGCCTGGAGACAGGGCCCTGTGGCACGCCAGACAGCCCTGCCTTTGCCTGATGAAAGACTTATTTACCTGTGCTTTCCATTAGTCACCAGAGTGCTCAGCTCATCTAACAAACAGGGAAGGTTGCTAACACTTTCCGAGACATTCCCAGTAAGTGACTGTGGAATACAGCAACACAGGGAAAAAAATTATCACTAAGAATACATGCATCCCTACCAACTCAATAATAAAAGGACAAATAATCAATTTAAAATTGGGCAAAGGCCTTGAATAGACATTTCTCCAAAGAAGATATACAAATGGCCAGTAAACACATGAAAGGATATTCATTATCACTAGCCATCAGGGAAATGCAAACCAAAACCACAATGAGATACCACTTCACACCCACTAGAATGGCTATAATAAAAAAATCAGACAAGTGCTGCAAGGATGTAGAGAAATTAGAGCCCTCATACACTGAAGTGGGAATGGAAAACGGATGCAGCTGTTTTAGAAAAGTTTAGTGGTGCCTTCAAAATGTTAAACATAGAGTTACCATATGACCCAGGTCCAGCGATTTCACACCTAGATACACCCAAGAGAAATGAAAACACATATCCACACAAAAACCTGACTATTCATAGTGGTATTATTCATAATAGCCCCAAAGTGAAAACACCCCAAACGTCCATCAACAGTGATGGCTGCATGACTCTGAATATACTGAAAACTGCTGAACTGTACACTTTTTGAAAGGGGGAATGGTACCGTATGTGAATTATATCCCAATAAAGCTGTTGAAATAAAAAAGAACAGGCGTGAAAGAGAAAAGGCTCCTCCTTACCTTTCATGCTGACACACACAATGGCTGACACGGTACATATTATAACTGCCAGGAGAACGATAAGCACAACCAGGTAACTGCTGAGCAGAGCTCCACGAGCACAGCCCAGCTTCTCTCTGTACCTGACATACAAAGTCAGAATGCCAATCCACCTGTACAGAAACAGAGAGGGTCAAAAACAGGATCCACAGGGCTGCTGTGTAACACACGACACAAAGAAATAAAAGAAGTTAGTGTTTTCCAAAACAAAGGCAAGGTTCGCTTTGGGATAAATTCTCACCAATAAGAGATCTACTCATTCAACCCAACAGTATGACTTTCTTTTTTTAAAAAATGAGTTTTACATTTTCCATGCTTAAATAGTTCTTCTTATTCTATACCTGCATTTAAAGCCACAAGCAAGGGAATATTATATGGGCTGCTGGAGAACAGTCCCATCACAACTCAGAAAAACATAACTGGTAAACTATCAAGTTATGTACTTGCTCAATTATTAATAAGATTTTTTTTTTCTGTGCATCAATGAGAAATTGACAAGCACTCGTAATCGGGTGTTTGCAATACAAAACCAAGAAGGCAGGAAGCAAGCTAAGCCAAGATGTTCCATGGTAAACACTGAGAAACTTGAAAGGAAGAGTTCGTGGACTTACAAACATTATTTTGTAATTCAGCGCAGAACAACAAAAGACAGCACTGAACAATGAAAAGTAATGAGTGACCCATCCCTAGAGGGATTTAACAAGAGGACAGCTCATTTCCTGGCAAGAAAGCTGTATTAAGGATTCAAGGCCAGAGGTGGAACTGAACTATGTAACTTTTTATGTTTTGGTCAGTAACGTATTTTGAATCCGTGTCTAGAACTAATTATGGGAAAGGCTCTGGGAAGGACCTGACCCTAAAAACACAACACTATCGAGAGGCAGCTCATAACATTTCATGTTTTTATATTCCTTTCCCCTCAAGAATCTACTTGATAACAATTATATCATTTCTTGCCAAAACCCTCTGGGAAGAGTGTTCAAGCTCCTCATTCCACTTCCCGCTGCTTCCAAAGAAAACCACGATTCCACCCGTTCACAGCCAAGCCTGTGTCTTCTCCTGGGGTTCAGCCGCACTGAAGGGGTACCATCGCCCCTTTCACTGTGCGCATACAAGATGCCCTGCTGTTTCTCGATGCAGGTGGCTTGCTCCCGGCTCTAAACACAAGCTACCGGGTGGGACTCGCTCTGGAGGCCTCCACGGCCGGGGGCCGGCGCCGCACTAGGACGCCCGGGAAAGGCCCGGCCTCTCGGGGCCTCGGTTTCCCATCTGTGAAATGAGGCTAGGGGCAGGACCGGGCTCGCAGGGCGGCCGTGACAACCAGGTAGGCGCTGGGCGCCGCGCCTGGCACGCAGACGGCGCCCGGCAAGGTGGCGACTCCTCACCGGCCTCGGGGGCACGTCGCCCCGCTCCCGCCCCGCCCGGTCCGCCGCCCGCGTCCCGGCCGCCCTCACCACAGCACTCGTACGAACAGCTCCAAGAGTCCTGGGAAGACCAGGTCGTCGCTGGCGATGGCCCAGCGCCGGCCGAAGAGCACCATCCCCGGCATGGCGAAGGGCCCCGGCCGCGCGCGCCTCACACCTCGGACTCGCGCGTCCCCCGCTCCCCACCGCCAGCTTGACCGCGACGCCGCACAGGCGCGCGCCAGGGCGGTGTCCAACGCATGCTCACTCTGCGGCTGAGTCCGGCGCACGCGCACTAAGCCCCCGAGGCCGCCGCTGGGGCTCTCTGCGCCTGCGCAGATTCGCTGATCCGGAAACGGGCTGGCCCGACTTCTATCCCTTGCTGGCAGTCATGCGAAGTCGGTGCTATCGATATTTCCAGTTTATAGATAAGGACGCTTCAGGTCTGAAGGATTAGCTAGCCCCGAGACACACGGCTATTAGTGGCGGATCTTGTGTGAAAACTAGGTTCCCCTGTCGATTGCATCCCGAGGTTGCCTAGAGGTACAAGATATAGGCAAAATCCAACTAAAGCATTCTGTGTGAATCAAGTGACTGTATTATAATAAAGAGTATTATGTACTATATAATTATTTGTAAGTTGTGTGCCACACATCTGGGCTGTTAAGGGATAACTCCGCAGCCCTGGGTTGTTCAAACCCTGCACATTCCAAAAAGGACTGGCTCTTGACTAACTCCTGGGAGGTCACCCCTGGGCCCTGGAATGTCCCGTGGGGCTTTGGGCCGTAGCGGATAGTTAATGCTGAAATGTGAGGTATGAGTTTGACCTCTGAGAGGGGGCGGGGCTGGAGACCAGGGGTTGAGGTCATCGGTTGACACTCCATGCCTACATGGCTGACTCCCAATTAAAACCCAGGACACTAAGGCTCAGGTGAGCCTTCCTGGTTGGCAATACCTGGTGCGTTTGTCACACAGTTTCTGGGAGAATTAAGCGCTGTTCGCATGACTCCACTGGGAGAGGACAACCGGAAGCTCACACCTGGTCTCTCTCCCGGACTCTGCCCCATGTGCCTTTTTCCCTTTGCTGATTTTGATATTTCCCTTCACTGTCATAAACCATAACCGTGAGTGTAACAGCTTTTCTGAGTTCCATGAGTCCTTCTAGCAAATCATTAAGCCTGTTCTTGGGGACTCACAACACAACATCCTTTGAATCAGTAAAATTCATAATAGACATACGCAAAGTTTTGTGAAGAGCAGGCAGTTGCTACATAGCACAGCAGGCACTATACTAGACTCTTTAAAAGCTGGGGTGTGGCTGGGGAGTTCTCAGCCTTTATTGTAAGCTTTAAAAAGTGATGATGGAAAAAAAAGTGATGATGACAACATGCCACCTGCAGATTTTGCTTGGATGTGATCCACATGAACAAACCCTGAAAAGATGTGTTTGAGAATAGCAGGAAAATTTGTATACAGACTGAGCGTGAGGTGATATTTAAGAATTATTTTGTTGGGTGTGCTGGAAAGCCCTCATCAACTGGAATTAAGTTCTGTAGTATCTACAGATTAACTATGCTGTGATCTGCCTTAAAGGACCCAAAAAGTGAGTGGGGGAAACATAAAATTAAGTGGGGGTTCTTTTGCAAGTCCCTCTACTTTTGTGTATGTTTGAAAATAGTGTTTTTTTAATGATGCTTGTTCAACTTTGTCCATCCTATTATATTCACACAAACATATCATAATCACAAATATATTGTCTGAATGTGTGTCATATGTACAAATATACAACTGAAACTCTGACCCAGCAGGGATTCAGAAGTTGGTAGGTGTGCCTGTGATCACACAAACTTTCAAATGGATTAGTTCTTTTTTGAAAACAGGATTTGTAAAGCTTGATGATAAAATACAACTTCTACACAAATTTTTGTCAGTAAATGTAAAGAGGATACTATAAAATTAATGTTACAAACAACAACTCATAAAACTAATTTCAAAGAGGTGCCTTTTTTTGGAAACAGGTAGTATTCAATTTTTTTAAAAAGTAAATGTGTTTTGCATCGTTCTAATCTCTGCAAGTTTATTGTGCCATTTCCATGTAACATGATTCCACTGGTTGAATTAGAACTGTTTTAAAGAATATATTGTCCCATTATGTGGGGATCTTATACACAGCATATTCACTCCCTGATTTTAGACACAAATTTTGCAATTTCCTGCTATCAAAAATGTCTCCACCTCAGCTTTCTTCAGTTATTTCTAAAATGAAGTGTCCAGGTCAAAGCTTAGCTCTTGAAAAGATAAATAACCCACTGTGACTGTTTTAATGATGAATCATTTCAAATACAGACAAATGTCTAGCATCCAAAGATCCGCCATGCAGATTTAGCAGGTGATAACATTATGCCCTATTTGCTCCTTCATGAATTTTTTTGGGAAAAAAAATAAAAAAGATCTCAGGTATCCTTCTCTGCTTGTTCTTTCGGATTAACTTCTCTATTTACTTGCAAATTACAGAAAGAATCCTTCCGAGACTTTTCCGTTCCATTATAGTTTCATATTAACTTTGAGAAGCTGTGATTTTTTTTATTCTTTTTGCTTTCCCACATTGATTTTTATCTTCCTCTATTCCTCCTTTTAGGACTTAATTTTCTATGGTTCAAATAAATCCTTGTGTCCTAACTAAAATCACTCTCCTCGCCTTGAAGGTTGGCTGCTTGATGGCTCCGTTGCATCAGTTGGGGGGTGGGGGCAGTTCTAGCCAGGTGATCTTTCAGAAAGTTGGATAGTTTTCTCAACATTTTTTAAAGTCTTGAGATAGTCCACAAGAACTTAAAGAAAACCAATCACTATTTCAGTTTCAGAGCACACATTTCCTTATTCTAGACCATTCCCTGTCACAGAAACCTTATGAGCAAATGCGTTCTGTCTTTTCATACTGTTTTGTGGACAGGGTCAAGTTCAGCGTGGGGCTGGAGTACCATATTCTAGTATTATTTATTTAAAAAATGTATCCTTGTCGTTATTCAAAAGGATTAGTCCTATGCTTTGTTTTGCAATTGCAGGGATAAAAGAGTTGTTTGAAAGCTGGAGAAGAGACCCCCCCCCCCC
>PVKY010006244.1:0-16248 GCA_004027775.1 Bradypus variegatus
ACCATTTGAAAACAGATTTTATATCACATTATGTGGGCAGCATATTTTCTTGAAGGAAATACGCAAAGATACAATAATCAAATTGTATGACATCCTACATGGGAGGAAACAATTCTAGTTGAATGTGAACGTGATTATCAGTTAAGTTAATCTGATTTTATTTTGGATTTCAGAAAATGAAAACATAGTTTGGATCAGACCAACCCATATTCCATCTATGTAGACTGGCCTTATCCAAAGCTTAGTGCAATGGGACATTTGTAAATGTTAGGCCAAAAATAAGTGAATAAAAAACACACATTTTGGAAAATGTCAATCTAGACTATTTCAGCACTTCTCTCTTCTTGCCATTCCCCCACCCTTAAAAAAAAGTTTTTTTTTGTCATGACTAAGTTATAAAGTGCGTTGATCTGGAAACTTTTCAATTTCCCATTTCTCACCTTCATTAAACCTTTAACTAAGGAGCAGCATTAGTCAGCAAATCTTGCCCCCAACCACCACCTTGCCCCCTACACATGTTTGTGAGGTCTCCACTTATCATCAAAGGAATGAAATAAATTGGAGTAAGATCCTGGAAAGAATGGGGATAAAAATGGATTTTCAGTGTGAGTATTATAATGAGTGAATGAGAAAATAATTGTTTAAATATATTGGCTTGTACAGAGAACTGTTGCAACAAGAAAAACTGAAGAAGGTTGGCAGTTTCCAAATAGGACAGTCACCACGTTTTGTAAAAAATAAAAATAAAATACAAAAAAAAGAAAACCCAATAACTTATTGCCTCAATGAAGCCTGTCAAAGGAGAAGACAAGCTCCCATTTCAAAAATGTTAATTGTAGGAGACTTTTAAAAAGACACATGAGGTACTTTTATTACTTGCCAGTTGAAGGATGTATTATTAAATATTCAATTTATAGCTTTTGATATTACTAATGGTTTCAGAAATGAATGATTGAGAAGGAGGAGGAGGAAAATACTATTACCATGACACATTATTAGAACAATTATTTTATTCCAGGAATGAAAAACATCGTAAACAGGATGTCAACTAGGCAATAAATGTTTGGTTTTGAAACTCTAAAGGGTTTCTATCCTAAATATTCTGCTCACAAAAATATGTAATGGCTGAAACATATGTTTCTTTGTAACTTAAAAATAAGCAAAGATTGCGCCCAAATTAAAGGAAAAATATCTCTTTCAATATCCCTCAAAGAACTTTAAAAGAATCAATAGCTATATTTTAGAAGGCTTGGGAGGAGATATATCCATGCAGTTTTATCTGTATAAATACTACATTTAAATCAATATATATGTAAAAACATATTTTTAAATAAAAATGAGGTTTTAGGATGCATACTATTTTAGAACTTGAGTTTTTACTTTAAAATGTATGCAATGAATATCCTTTCATACCACTAAATATAGCTCTGAATAAACAGATAATTATTGGGTAGCCAAAGAAGACTAGAGAAGCTCAAACATAGCAATTCAGCAACTATTAAAAACAGCACCTTTAAAATGTCTAAGGTACAAACATTGTTTTAAGCAGTCCTCCCTGTTCAGGCTGCAAATGCAATTCCCACTGATCTATTTTGGGTCTGGTGTCAATGCAATGGACTCAGCTCCCTCCCCGGTTCGCCTCGTAATTCAGCCAGTATTTGCGAAGACAAAGGCTTGTCTAGGCCAGTAGTTCCCCCTGAGTCTGTGAGGAGTGACTGTACGGAGATCTGGAAGCTGGAAGACCAGCTGTCCCATCTCTATTCTCTTCGCAAGAATCCTGGCGATTCTTCCAAGGCTCTGACCATTTCTAGGTCTCCTCTTTGGGAATCATCTTTCTGTGTCTATCCCAGAATCAAACCCAAGGCCTGGCATGTAATTGCTTCTATTTTTTAGCATGTTTAATGAAAACAGTAACTGCGTGAATGTCCTCAGTGATACAATTCTTTATTATGAAGAGGGTACTCTGCGTAATTCATCTCATCTAACTAACCGACCTAGGTAACAGTTTTTCCTCCTAAGACAGGGACTTCTGCTTCAGAAGCTAGCTCTGTAGTTGACAGCAGATGTCCAGAACACCCGAGATGCAAGATGTCGGGAGGTTTTCCTGGGAAGGGCAGTAACACAGTCCTCAAAGTCTGCCCGGAGGGCAGGAGGAGACTTTGAGGTGGCCATGCCGCGGAGACGGAGCTCAGGCTCTGACCGGTCTGCCTGACTTGGGATCCCGCGTCTGCTCTTATGCGCCTCTCAGGCGGGTGGCCTTGGAGAGCTGCTCAGCCTCTCGGGAACTGAACCCTGTCTTCTGTACAGCAGGGACAGTGACAGTGTGTGCCTGCTGGGGCCTTGAAGGATAAAGGGCGGTGGCACCTGTCTAGGGGCTGTGGTCAGTGCTCAGCCGCGCTCCCTGGAGGCCCTCATAAAACTCAGAGAAGACGGAAGCTGGCACAATTGCTTCCCAAGTTTCATGACGCACCTTCAAGAAGCAATTCTGAAAGGAAAAGATCAAGGAGGGAAAGAGATGGTGGAACGTACTTTCGTGTGGGGCAGCTATTTTAAAAAGGCACCAAAGGTGCAGCCCTGGGCACAGAGAGTCATTCTGTGATGAGGAAAGATGACCCCCACTTGCCCCCAGCTTGGAAATCTCCAGGAGGACCCTGCGCATCACGCAAGCCTTTCCTGTCACTACCGATTCCTGCTTTGTTCCGGTTCAGTGCAGAGGAGGCCAGGCCCCCGGCCCCGCTGTCCGCCCGGAGAGGGAGAGGCTCTGTGCCGGCTCCCAGCGAACCAGGAGCCCGTGCGCGCCTCTCAGGCCGGGTGGCGCTCCTCGCCCCCGCCTCCCCTGTAGAACGCCAGCCCCCGCCGAGGGAAATGCGGTACCTGGAGGCGCTGTCCCGGGAATCGAGGCTGTCCGTCCTGCGCGCCGCCTGCGGGTCCGCGGGGGCCCCGGGGTGCTGGCCGACGGCGTCCAGCCCCGACTCCCTGGAGACTTTCATGATGTGGCTCTGGTAGTGCATGTGGACGCTCTCCCGGGTGGGGACGTGGCCCTGGGGGGGGAACGGCAGGTTCTCAGCCGGGCTCGGCCTGAGCCGCCGGCTGCCGCGCTGCGGATCCCCCGTGGCCACCGACGGCTCCGGGCCGCCCGCCCCCTCAGAGGGCCCAGACACAGCCGGGGGCCGCGGCCCGGCCACGCCGTCCAGGGAATGGCGCCCGACGCGAGCAGTCATTCCAGACAGGAAGCTCTCTCTCTGCGTGGCTATCTTTGCTGAATCATGGTGACTTCTCCAGAAAGGCACTACTGCTATTTTTAAAATACAAAATACAAACTGTATATGACTATATATTTTTCTCCACATATATCCTCCTTTTTCCTATGAGAAATTTCTCATCAAACTTCCCGGACCAAAGAACATGGTCCTTTTTAGGACACTGGAGACTCTAGATCTGCAAGCTCTGGTAGGGAAAGGACTAGAACAACAAGCTAGTCATCTCGGGACCAAGTGTGTGCACACAGGTGAGGGCTGGGTGTGGGGAGTTGGTTATTTTAATCCCAAGCATGGAAGAGATTTAAATCTCCTGAAAGGCAACAGGGTGACGCAAAACTGCCTGGAAAGAAGGAATTCTGTCTTATTCTACTTGGAGTTCTGGATACTAACTTTTAAAGTCTTTATAATGGGGGGAGAAGTAAAAAAATATACACATATACACTGACAGTGTTACCTTTTTAATTTCTCTGGTCAGCATGCATCTTTCAATTCTCAGAACTGTAGATATATCAATGTGTTCCCTTGAAATGGAATTAAGCCAAGTTGTGAAACTATCCACTGTTGCCAGAAACAGAACCCAGGTAAATTTCAAAATATTAAATATCCTCTTGATGATATTATCTGGGAGGAAGAAAAGCAATAAGACTTCAAAGGAACAAAAGAGCATCAACAATTTTGCTGCTGTGTAGCACACGGCCACTTGACCAAAGTCACATCTGGCTTTGACCCTCGTGAGGACTCGGCCGTGGGGCCCTTGTACTCACTGAGAGCACAGAGGAAAATGGGGTTTAGGCAGCCAGCTCCGGCTCATTCTACACATGCAGTGGCAGAGTCGAGACCAAGCTGGGATTCAATTTTAACCTTTGGTTAAAACATCGGCCAAAGCAGTTCCATATACAGATGCTAGGTTTGACTCAAAGCAGAAACTGCATTCAAAGATATTTTTGCCATTGACATAAGGATAGAAGAGTATACCTATCCAGCTAACTGGGTCCTCTAATGCTTTTTGTACAGGTTTCTGCTTTTCTTAAGTGACAGTTATTATTGGAAACACATCTGTTGATTCAATAACACTTTGATCCTTCCCACTGTATTTGCATTTCAGCTGAATCATCTTGAAATCTATTTTGTGAAGAGCTCAATACACATGCTATTTTAGTTTAGTGTAGGTCTACATATTCCACTGAATTCTATTCATCATACTTTTATATTGAGCTCACTAGCACTAACATTCCACACATGGGATCAGTCTGCACCAAATCAACAAAAAGCCCCGAGATTCAGGTGCCTTTGGAAGGATGCGATTGTGGCCTCCTTAGTTGTGGCCATGACTTGGGGAGTCTGGGAAAGCTGTCATGTGAGAAATTCTGCCCAGACTTCTATCACGCTCATCAAGTTGTCTTTACATGGTGCACACCCCTCCCCAGGACCCTCAGAGGATGAAACACAAGCTCTTTGACCATGGACAAAGGCTCAAGGAGGTTCCATGGCTGGGACCTCACTTTTTCTAGGTCAGAGCTAAAACAGGAGCAGGAAAACACCACACTCATTGTCTGCCCGACTCATTAGGTAAGCCAGTGGTTTCTCAACTGGTCTACAATGAACCCCCTTCAGGGCATACCATCAAATTTTAATCAGTGTGTTACTTTTTTATTTGGCATTTTAAAAATTCAGGATTATTAACTATTTCAAATACTGCCTGCAATAAAGGGAATGCTCAGTGAACATGACAATGCAATCAGAATTGCCTTTCTGTTCATTTAAGAAAAACAACAATCAACACCACCAACAAGAAAACAACTTGCGCATCTTACCTTCTCCTCGCCTCAATAAATAAATAAATAAATAAATAAAATAAAAAAGAAAAGGAGCTTAAAGTGTCATAGTAAAATCTTAACGAATTTATGATTAATAATTACAGTTTGAAACTATTATAGTTTAAAATCATAATATAACAGCAAAAAAGGGCAAAATTCCCTGGCATAAGGCTTGTGATCTTATGATCATAAGAGGTCAACAAACTTTTTCTGTACAGAGTCCAATAGGAAATAGTTTTGACTTTGCCGGCCACTATTTTTGCAAATATTCAATCTGCTATTGTAGTTTGAAAGCAACCATAGACCATGAATGAACTGAACTGTTAGTTGATGAGCAAAGCTGAGCTGCCAATAAACTGAACACTGAAATCTGAATTTCATCATTTCATCTGAATTTCATCATTTTCATACTCAATGACATAATATTCTTCTTTTCATTTTTTGCAACCATTTAAAAATATAAAAATGATCCTTAGCTAATAGGCCATATTAAAACAGATGTGAAGCTGAATTAGCCCCTTGCTGTCGAGTTTTAACCCTTAAACTAGCGCAATCGGATGTGGAATGACTCTCTGAAGTCACGAATGAGGGTCTGGATTTGTAATGGAAAAAAAAAAATATTTTTGAGCCAACTGGCCTAGGAAGAAGGTGGAGTTTCTCTAGGGTAAAGGAAAACTGTCCAGTGGACTTATTAGCCATGAATGGTGTGACCTTCTGGTGCAAGTCTAGATGGAAAAGGCGTAGATGAAGAAGAGTCAAACAGTTCATGAATAAAGTAACAGGAATTTGGGGGTTGCCAGCTGGAACCTGGGAAGAAAGCTGGTAACTTGGAAAAGGAGACTGAAGCTTGCAGTTAGAAAGGCTCCAGGTTGCTTCGAGGTCAGCCAGGCCCTGGAGGAGCCAGCGGGTAAGAAGCCCTGCTGGGCTGGGGATTACCCTCTAGAACAGTGATGGCAGCCATCCTGTCTGAACTTGCATCCTGTTGATGCTGTAACTGTCCCCCAAGTGCTCAGTACAATTGGGTCACACCTAACAGTCTTACAAGAGCATGCTTTTAGGAAGGAAGGGAGCAAAAGAGTATCCATCACCGAGCAAAGAAGTACAGGAAGAGAAGCTGCTTCACGAAGCCGAACCAAATACCATAAGAGTCAACAGAAGGACAAGTACGAGCCAGAGATGAACGTGAACA
Organism: Bradypus variegatus; assembly: GCA_004027775.1. NCBI lineage: Eukaryota > Metazoa > Chordata > Mammalia > Pilosa > Bradypodidae > Bradypus > Bradypus variegatus. Next base: position 6,267 of record PVKY010006244.1, read on the forward strand.
TCTACAGCTCTCTTTCCATGCCAGCCCCCATGTGGGTTTTGAAATTGAGTAAGTTATATGTTTCCCACAGTAGTTTAATTTGAACCTTGAGCCATTTATTTAGGCATGAAAAGGAAGGTTGACCTTAGAAGGCTACGGGTCTTGCGGTCACATCCATTAATACATTTTAGCAGTATCTTAATTTTTGGCAACATATTTTTTTTTCACACTCACAAAATGTTTTCTTCGAGGTGGTGAAGATGAACATAACTATCTCATGTTTTGCTGATAGCAGTCCTGACTGGAAAGGTAAAGTTTCCGTGTTGGAGTCGTACATGCCATGCACTTGATTACTCTGGGTTATTCTGAACCAACCATGCAAAGTCAGGATTTTTATTTCTATTTTTCTTAACCACAGAGGCAGTGGTACTTAACGGTTAAGAGCACAGACTCTGGTTTCAAACTCTTTGGTTTAAAAGCCCAACTCTACCCTGTGGCAATTGTAGAGACTCAGAAAAGCTAGTTAATCTCTACCCAATGCAGTTTCCTTGTCTATTAAAGGGGGAAAAGTTAACATGTCTGAAGCTCTTGGGCCAGTGGCTAGCGAGCAACACGTGCAATGTAACGTGCTAGCTGCTGTGCCTGATCAAGCTTTGCACAGTAATATAATATCCAGCCCCACATGTATGTGAGTTAAACATTCTGGAAATGGTAGGCTTGGTGTCAGTAATCGTACTGCAGAGCGGGCTAAATAGCCTTCAAAAAGTCTTATTTCGTGTCAGCAGATGTCATCCTTGGAAGTAACGGTGTCCAGGGTAAAAGAGCCTGACTACCTTGTCCACTCATAAACAATGTGCAAAGGAAGTCACAGGGCCGTCGGGTAGAAGAAACTAAGCAGACACGATGTCATTTGATTGGGAGGTTTCTCTCTTTGCCTTTTTTCTTTTTCCTGCATGGAGACATCACCCCTCAATTATATACATGAGTTCTAAATGGCACTGTGTGCTGGAGACGGGGTTCCTTCCCTGGCTCCGTAGCCTGGTAGCTGTGGAATCCTAGCAAGGTGCCAACTCACTGGGACTTGGTTTTCCCCTCTAAAATGAGGAGGTGGGCCCAAGCTTCTGGAGTGCCCCTCATTTCCCCAGTTCTGCCCGCTTCTCAATTCCTTCTCTCTATGTTTGCACCTTTATTCCTATGACTTCCCTGGGACTTTATGAATTTGCTCCGTAGGAGCCTGGATAGAGATATTTACAAACTGACTCTAATCCAACATTTCCTCCAATATGGAAAGGTCAGCTCTACCCCCAGGAGGCACTCTGCAATCTCAGTAGAGATGAGATTCCAAGGGAACTGTGTTGTTTAGTCACGTTTCAGAAACAGTATTTGATTAATGATTTTTAGACAGCCTTCCATTTTATACCATCAAGACAAGTATACAGTTTGAATTTCCAGAAGCTTCTACATGTCCTTAATTTTCTTTTACCTGGTCCATCAGATTTCTTTTTGACTGGTTGCTGTTCTCGGTCCTCCCAATCCACTGGACCTGCCAAGTTATATTCAAGAAAGCAGAGTCAAGTTTCTTTTAGGTTAAATTAAGCACCAACACATCTTCTGGATTAAAAGGAACTTTACAATTAAATCCAGGACATTGTGCCTATTTCAAGAGTCCCTGGGAAAAAGTTTTAAGAATTCATGGCTTTCAGCTTCTCCTTTCCTCCATGTGCCAGCTTACAGGCCAAATCTGTTTTAGACAGCCTATGGGCTCAGAATGACTTTCACATTTTAAATAAAAAAGAGTAATATTTCATGCACATTAAAATTACATGAAATTCAAAGTTTAAGCCTATAAATGAAGTTTTATTGAAACACAGAATTTGTTTATGTATTTCTAAGGCTGCATTCACCATACAATGATAGCATTGGGTAGCCACCACAGAAACTTCAAAGCCTGCAAAGCTTAGACTATCTACTGTCTGGCACTTTACAGAAAGTTTGCTAACCCCTGATACATTCTATGAAATTTCAATTTTGAATATCTTGGGATAATGCTATAAATTTTAGTTAGTCACTCTCAACTGATATCATAGGATTTCATTTTATTTCTCATCCACTTATTTAAACTAAGTTTGCTGGATGTAGCAAATAAAAACACAGGACATCCAGTTTAATTTTAGTATTTGAGTATAAGTATGCAGTATGTCAAATAATATATCTATACAATGTGTCCAAATAATATTTTAGCATAAGTAGATGTCCCATGCAATATGTCCAACTTATACTTGAGCTAAAAACTGCTTGTTTTTTTTTAATCTTAAAAGCCAAATTTAACAGGGTGTCTTGTATTTTATAGGTAATGCTACTTAGAATCATGCATGATATGGTCTTTTGAAACTTATTTCCACCACCCTTGTTATTACCACTATTCACATATTCTACTCATCAGCTAAGCCGACGGACCTTTTCTCTTAAGTTTTTAACTGAACATTTAATTTTGAGCTAATGTAAGAAAGACTACAAAGTACCCCCACTGGTAACCTGACAACTAAGATACTGACTGACACTGATACAAAGCACAGAGCACTTCCCTCACCCTTTTCTAGCTGCATGCCCTGGCTTTCTCCGCTGGAATGTCGGTATCTATTCAAACAGAATGCTTTTTTTTTTACACAAAGCATTCCCTGATACTCCTTTCTGCAAGCAATTTTTCCTTCCTCTGATCCCACTGCTTCCTTGAATGGAAACTTGCAGTTCCTTTGCTGTTAAGATTGCTTTCTAAGCTTGCCTTCCTGCTGGGCGAGAAGGTGGCTCTGGGTGAACTCCCCCCCCCCGAAGGGTAGCGTGCCCCTGGTTTCCTAACTGTCTGGGCTGCATATCCTCCTCTGGGGCGGCTGAGGATGCAGTGGGGTGGCGCAGAGCGAGCGCTCACAGCAGCACCCCGTTCTTCAGGGGGCACAGTCCATGCGAGTCCTCTGTCTATGCGAGCGCAAGAGGGGGCGGCGCCTTGTACCAACAAGGGGCTGAATAAAGACTCATTAAAGGAATGAAAAGAAATGTATTTCTACTCCCAATATCTTTAAATTAATGTTGGCCCTGTCCCTGGCTTGTAGGTAAACTGTGGTGTCATTTGCAATAACCTGCACGATACAGGGAGTGAGATATTTTCAAGACGATGAATGGACATACTTTTAGAACTGGTCACATAATTCTGGAAGAACAAATGCCTGAGAACAACAAACTCAATTTTGGGGAAAAAAAAAGAGTAGTGAGGGGAGTTTGCTATACCAAATATTAAAACTTACTCTACAGCTAGTGGACTCAAAAGTATACGGCCCATTGTGAATGTAATCAACACCACTGAACTGTATACTGGAGAGTCGTTAAAATGGGAAATGCTACGTCGTGTAAATAAAAAATAATAATATATGGCATTGGACCTAGCACAGAGGATTAGAACACTGAGTCCAGAAACATAACTAAGAATAAATGGGAGCTTAATATTGACAAAAGTAGCATTTAAATTCAATGGAAAAAGAAGAATCATTTAAGATGCCGGGATAACATAATTGCCTATTCATCTAAAAGTAAACAAAATTAGTTCTCTTTCACAGCACAATAAAAAATTCAAGATGTAAATAAAATTAACAGGAAATGTAGGAAAATATTTGCATAATATATGGGATAGACAATTTCTTAAGAAAGGTGGAAATTTAGAAACTGCAAAGAGAAGTGTAGAACTATTTGACATTGGAAAAATTTAGAGATCATTTAGATAACATATACCATAAACTCATTCCAAAGAGATAAGCATTGGATTGAAATATTTTTAACACATGAAAAAAGGACAATCCTAATATAAAAATAGGCCCTAAATTAATAAGAAAAAGACAACAACCCATACAGTAATATTATGGAAAAAATGAGATAAATGTTTAAATCTTAGAATTGGAAATACAAATTACCAAAAATACATGAAATAAAAAATGCTCACTCTCATTATTTGGGAAAGTCAAATGAAAATAAAAGCCCATGTTCTTCCTGACCCTCCTTACGCAATTAAACCCAGGCACGTGTCACCCTATACCTATTTGTACAGGGTCATCTATTATGGAAATTTCGTTGTGGCAAAAATCTGGAAACAAACTTCATGTCCATTAGTGACAGAATAGTTGAATAAATTTATGCATACCCACACTACAGAATGCTTTGCAGCTCTTCAAGAAGAATGTTATAGTCCTATAAATACTTAGTTGGAGAAACATCCATGATATATCATTAATGACCAAAAAAACAGGAGTAATTTGTATTGCATGAACTCATTTTTGAAAAACAAATGAAAAACGAAGGGAACTGTGTTCACCCACATACAAATGCACGTGACTATGTATATGAAAATATATATGAAAGCTAACATAGCACATGGTTGGGATTCTTTCCCTTGGGACAGATTTTGATGGGAGGGGCCGGGGCAGACCGTGCATCTACTTTCTTCCTTCCTTGACTTGTCCCAGCGAGTGTGTATTAACTTTGCCCTTTGAAATTAAGTGAAAATAAAGTTGCCAGGAGGTGTCAGGGGGCACAATGGTCAAAAAGGAGAGAGGCTTTGCAGTGAGCACTCTTTGAGCAATTATGTTTTCCTGTTCCTTTGTAGATAAAGTTTTAATTTTACAAGGAATTGATGCATACATTTTCTTTGTAAAGAAGCAAAATATAACAGATATGCCTAAATTTGCTTTGATCATACCACTTAACCTCCATCTCTCCACTCCCCAAAGCAATAATTTGCTAAGTATTCTTCCTCATGTTCTCTTGCATTTACTGAACTATTAGAGGCACCCATCAAAAATGCAAAATACTGTCTTGAGGTGCTTTTGTTTCCTTTATTTCATAAGTGGTTTCATAACTTGTGCACCATTTTGCAACTCCATGTTTTTCACTCAACAATATTTCAGGAATTGTTCTGAGTGTCAGTTCAAAGAAATGTATCTCACTTCTAAAGCTTAATGAGGAGGATTTCAGCTCATGCTGGTGACATGACTTATTTAACTCTACCTCTTTATATGAACATTTAGGATGTTTCCAAACTTTCATTATTTACAAATAATATTTGTTGACTATTCTGAGTCACGTGTCCTTGTACACATGTGCAAATGTTGCTTCAGGCTAAGCCACCCCTAGAAGTGAAACTGATTAGTTGCAGGATATGCACATTTGAAGTTTTAACAGACACTGACATACCAATCCCAAAGTAGATTTACTAATTTAAAATGCCACCTGAGAGCATGCAAGCACTTACTTTCTCAAGAGCTCCCAAACAGCTGATGTTATCAAATATATAGGATTTTGCTACTCTGGTAGGTTAAAAAACAGTGTATCAAATTGTTTAATATTTGTTTCCCATATTACTTGTGAGGCTGAGTCCCTCTTGGCCATTTCTATTTTCTGGTCTCTGAATTGCCTTTTCATTAGCCTTTCATCTATTGGGTTGAATATTTCTTTGCCTGATTTTTTGATGTTCTTTAGCCACAACACTAATCCTTAACCTAACATACATGACGAACCTATTTTTCCTGATTCCCACGTGCACTTTAACTGCTTTTGGTGCATTTTGTAACAGTTGGGATTTTTTTCCCTTAGAAAGTTTTCATATTATATGTTTTTCAAATATATTGGCATAATGATGAATATGGCATTCTCTTATAATTTATAAATTCTATCTGTATCTGTAGGTATGTTCCAATTTCCGGTTTCTGATTATTGTTTAATTGCACTTTTCCTTTTTTCCTTGCTCAAAATTGTCAAAGGTTTGTCTTTTGTCTTTCTTATTGGCTTTCTCTAAGAACAGCTTTTAATTTAGTGATCAGATCTTGTCTTTTGTCTTTTATTTCTTCTCTACTGCTTAATTTCCAACGAAAAATGATTTTTTTCTGTGAACACTTTACTGTGCCTCTCTCTTTGCGTCCCATTCTATAATATATGTCTTATCTCAAATTCGTGTTTTATTGTATTTCGAACGTAAGATGAACAATGAAGGGCAAGTAAATTCTTTTTGCTCTTCAGCATTTAAGAATTTTATCCCTATCAAGCTTCTGTCCTCTCCAATTTTTCCTTTAGATGGTGGCACTGGCTATAAACTGCTATACCCAAGCAATCAATACTCACCCTCTCTGGATCCCTTTCTCCTTCGTTTCTGTTCTTCTCTTGCAGACCTCTTTTTCTCTTTGCGTCTCTGTCGGAGTGCTGTTTTAGGATCAGTAATCCAGGCTTGATAAACAAACTGAACAGAGAGAGTTCAATTATTTTCTGGCTTTGTAATACTTTGAAATTACAAGAAAAGGAATCTATACCTGAAAATACACAAGGACACACTTCCTGATATTGGGAAAACTTTTTTTCCTTCCAACACAAATTAAACACCCCTCTCCCTCCTGGTTATGTTGTGCTGAACTGTGCCATTTTCATTATCATGAAATAAGTATGCAAAACAGACGCTGTAGGATTATACCTCACTCTGGGTAGTACAAACCACCATTGGTCCCAAATATCCAAATACTGTCCACCATTTGTGACGCTTAGTTACAGATTCTTTCGCATTACCCCTAATAAGAATAAGCCGGAAGTCTCACAATGTATTATTAGAGCAATTTTATCCTAACAAAAAATAAACTTTGAGTCAAAAAAAACAAAGCATCTGTAATAGTTTTATTTACTTCTGGAAATGGTTTTGCACATCTGATACTCTCCCCTATGAATTTTAGCTGAGAATCACCAGCAACTGGAGAGAGGGCTTTGTAGATGGATTACTACTTTGAGAGGAAAAAACTAGCATGATATTTTTATGTTTTCTTCCAATAAATCAAGAAAAGTGAGCACTGGTGGTGAATGAATGGGCTAAGGAGTTATTCCAGGATGGTATGGAAGGAAAAGTGCAGTGCTTTTTGTTGCCTTTTGTCATTTTCATTCAAGAGCTGAAAATAGTTGCAGTTAACAGCACATTACAACAAATGACCGCAGTGGGGCAACTCGCAACAGGCTGCCCATGCACAGCCCCCTGGTCATGCAGGGGGCAGAAAGGAAACCTGCAGCCACCGAGTCAGCCATCCCCACCCACAAAGCCAAGCCGGCATGCCCTCATGCACACACAGACTCTCCTGGTCTCAGGGAAGCTGGCAGCTGGCTGCCATTGTGAGGATAACATTATATGAACACGCTGTGGGGCTCTTATAAACCCAGGCGCTTTATTTTATTGCATATTATTTTCAGATTTCTGAAGTCTTTGCAAAACATAGCTTAGCAAACCATTGGCATGGTGATGTCAACAGACAATGAAGAAGAATTTGACTAGTCCAATGTGGAGAAGTAAGGGTCATGGGTTACTAAGGAAGACCATCTCTTTCTTGGCTTGTAGAAATCTGGTCTTAGGGGCAATTAACACAAATACAGTATTTGCTATTTCCAAATAACAAATCCAGGAGACAAAAAATATTTTGTTTATATCAAAAATGTACTTTTAAAACTGAGAGATGAACATAGATTTGTAGAAGGACCAACTAAAGGAATTTACAGTGATTTTTATTGAGCACGTTAACTAGGAATTCTATTAAGAACATTTCTGAGGATTGGTTTATAAAGATGAGCAAATTTGCTTCAGCACAATATTGTTTCCTTGAAAAGAACCCACGCTGTTAAACTTCAGACATTTTCAGGCTTAAGAGCAACATATGGTGATAGTTCTTTTATAAAAGGGTTGTTATAATATTGATTTTAGATAATGCAAAAATTATAAAGGTAGGAAATAAAAACATCATTTAGGATTTGTGAATAAGGTAGAAGGAATTCTTTTGCTCTGAAGAAAAATGAAACTAGGAGGGGAAGAGTGAAGGAGAGAGGGAACGGGATGTAAAGGGTGGGACTGCAGAAGTCTCATAGAATATCAGGCACTAGTAAAATTGTGAAGTATTAAAGGCGAATCCCTGCTTCTATCTATGATAACTAAAAGATCAAGCCTATGATTACTTTCTCATTGAGATGAGAATTTAGATAATGCAAATAAGAGGGAAAGGAGGAAGCAGGAGGGAACCACATGAGAATTCCTTATTTGTAGGTAAATTACCCTAATGTTGATGTCTGAATTACAAACACTTTTCAGTTCCAGGACCCTTTGATGGAGGGCCCCTTTGGGCTCAGTCTGACTCCTACAGGAAAATGCTGATAAAGGTGGAGGAGAAGGAAACTTCCCAGTTCTTACTGAGTCATGAAACTGAGGTTTCTTACTGAAACTTTCCAATTCTTACTTTGTAGCTGTATTATCTGTCTCGGTGGACACATATACCCCTAATCATAAATAGAAAACTGCGTGGAAGTGTATACAAGTGACCTTTGATTATTCAGACTGTCGGTGACACTAGTGTGGGTTCTCCAGAGTAGACTTCACCTTAAATCTTATCCAGTTGATGAGGGGGGAAAATGGGATTCATTTAACTGAAAATTTAGTGTTCAAAACTGCATTTTTTTTTAAATAGGGAGAATTGCATTTAAGTGGATATCCTCATCTTAAATTGGTTCCATTTCATAATCTGTCCTCTGATTCAGATGAGATCCAGGAGCTTCTTTATGCTGTATGTAACAAGATGATTTTTTACTTTTTAGAGTAAGATGGGAACAGTTACTTTGTAACATTTTATCTAAATAAATTCTTAAATAAGAATTGAGAGACTCCTATGGTAGTTACAAAAGGAAAACAAGAAAAGAACCTAGGGGAGCAGCAGCAGTGAATAGTAACTAAAAATCTGCATCCTCATATTTTTAAAACTGGAAGGAACCTAGACGTCTTGAAGCTGCTTGCTGCATAAGTGGCCCAGCAGTTGTGCTTTACTCGGGAGCTTAAGAGAAATGCAGAACTTCAAGCCCCATGGCAGACCTGCTGAATCAGAATCTGTATTTAAATAAGATCTGCAGGTAAAATTGGAGAAGTATTGGTCCATCACTACTATCCAACCCATCTGTTTGGGGACCTTAAAGACCAAAGGATTAAGTGCCTTGCCCCAGGTAGAGTTCAAGACAAAGCTTTTATAAAACATAAGAATAGCTATTCATTATTTACGATTTTCAGTAATGGGTTGACTATAGCACAGATAGCTGAATAATTTCTCTTTTGCTCTAAATTAATCAACAAATCATTTTTCAACTGTTTATTCCACAGCACAATCACTGATGACGTGGGAGTTAGGAGCTAAGCAGACTGTATAAGGCAGGAAAACAGCCTAGAGGGAGCTTTACTGAATTCACAGTATTAAATGGAAGGTGAGATCATATTTAGGAAAAAAGGAGATTAAAAGGAAGTTGGAAAAGAGATGGAGAAAATTGAGACTTTTATTAGCTTTTCCAGAATTGTACCAGTTTTCTGAGAAAGGTTATTATACTTTTTATTCATCATAACTGATGCATGCAATTGGATGTATCCGATTAAACAAGATGTGACATGGGCAAAACTACGAGAAGGACAGAAAGTATATGTGTATCTGCATTTTCTCTTTCAATTTTTTATAGTCTCAGGTATCAACTTAAAAACAAGAATCAAATAATAAGAAATTTGGCTTCTAAGAACTCCTTTTGGAAAAGTTTGCCCAATCTTCTAAATTCTTCTACTTACTCCAGCGTATAATCTATTGAGCAAGGAAAATGCAGACACAGGACAATGGGGACATGTTTCTCTAATGTTCTACAAAGCGAAAGTCACACACTACAAGCCAGTAAAACATCAAATACCTTTGCAGCTCTGATTAAATACTGAAGAATAGTTTTGGGAAGTTTAATGACAGACTTTGGCAAGGCTAAAATGGCTGAGGCAAACTTTCCAATAGCTCTCTACAAAGAAGGACAAAGCAAGAGTAATTAGTAGGACAAATAACCAAAAACTAAAAATTTAATAGATGATATCAGTATGAGGTTATCTCTGTAATCACATCAACTAGGTTAAAACGTGCCAATCATGGAAGCTAGAATA
>PVKY010006245.1:0-16239 GCA_004027775.1 Bradypus variegatus
ACAGGTCAGGAAACTGAGTCTCAGAGAAGCAACACCTCTTGGGTGCCTACTGGGTGCTCTTCTCCTCCTATGCTTCTCTGCTCCTCCATCTGCCCCCTTCTGGGTGACTGCTCCCTTTCAAAAACGTGCAGCAGACATTTTAGGGGCAATTGTATTCCTTTTCAGGAATTCACTGTAATTCATAAAGCCAACCTTCACCTTTTGTCTGACCCCTAGACCAATGTCTGTTTCCTCGTGTATCCTTCTGAAAATGCAACAGGGACTTCAACTCAACAAGCAGAAAATCAGATTCCTTAGGGAAAGGGACATCTTCAAAATAGAGGCAGAGGCAAGGGCTTGGGAGTCTGAAAATCCAACGTTTGAATCTAGACTCTGAGACTCCGCAGGTAATCATGGATACAATATGTCCATAAAGTCTAAAGTCACATGTAAAATGGCAATAATAATACCCGCCTCGCTGGATCCCGGGGTAATTGACTCAGTGTGTACCTGGCTCTGGATTTTCGTCTCCCGCCCACCGGCCCCTCTGAACCCCCTCCCCCTGTGTGCTTTCTCCCGGGCTCCGCTTTTCCGGCAGCGGGCACAGGCAGGCAGGCAGGCACACGCGTGAAGACCAGTCTCCGATCCAATTCTGGTTCTGCCACTTTCATGCACGGGCAAAGGGGCCCCACAAGCTTCAGTTTGCACATCTGTAAAACGGGCTAGCGAAGCATCCAGGTGTTGGGGTTTTCTGAGGGCCATGTGAAGTGTTTACCACATAGTAAGAGGCCCGTCCACTCACTGAACGTTTATTGAACGCCTACTGCATGCCAGGCTTGTTCCGGGCGCCCAGAACACAGGCGTGCGCAGGCCAGAGAAGTTTCAACAACAGCCCCCTGCAACCGCTTTGTGTTCTGCTTAGCGGAAAGTTCCTCTTCCTTCGTAATTGATGTGACTGCCTTTTTCCTCCTTCCTAATTTTTTATTTGCCCCACTAGGTCGCACGCTGTCTCCCACGGAGTAGGTCCTGGACAGACAGGTGCTGCAAGAAGTCTCAGAATTAAGCGCTTCCTTCTGCGGCCTCGCCACGCGGGAATGCGGGTGAGCAGGGTGGGCTTGCGGGGAGCCAGAAGGTCGCGAAAAAAAGCCGCATCCCGGTGCGCTCAGAACCAGGGGCAACGATCGCGGCGCACCCGGCGGCCCGGAACCTGCTCCTAGAGCCAGGGTAGGGAGGACGCCGAGGCGTGGACGCGGGAGCATCGCCTCCTCCGCGCGCCCCGCGACGCCGGCCGCCCGGCCCCCTCCTGCGCGCCCACGCTCCACCCAGGCCCGCTACCTCCCGGGCGGCCTCGGCTCGAGCTCCGCCCCCCCGCGCGCTCCCCGTCCCCGTCCACCCGCCCGCGGCCAGGTCTACCCCGCCTCCGCGCCTCGCCCTCGACTTAATACCTCCCTGCGGCCTCGGCGTGGGCGCCGCCCCTCCCACCACCCTCCGCGAGAGGCCCCGCCACCGCCCGCTCTGCCTCCAGGCGGCCTGGGCCTTGGCCACGCCCATTCCGCGGACGCCCCGCCCCCGCCGCCTTCGGGGACCCGCCACTCGCGGCCCCGCCCCCACCCGCCCCGCCGCCGAGGCCCCGCCCCTGCGCTCGCGGCCCCGCCCCGGCGCGGGGACCACCCCTCCGCCCGCGGAGGCTGGGGCCGAGCGCTCCAGGCACTCTCCGCGGTCCCGGTCCGTCTCTGTTGCCGCCGCCGCCGCCGGGCGGAGAATCCCGCGGAGCCGCGCGCGTCCCTGGCCGGGCCGAGCCGCCGGACCTCGAGGAGGAGCCGCGGGCGCCCGCGGGGACGCAATGCGAGCCAGGTAGGACCCCGGGCTGGCCCGGCGGGCGGGGTCGGGACGCCCCTGCGTGGCGGAGGCGCGAACCCCAGCGGGCTCCTTTCAACCCCGCGCCCCGGCCTCGCTGCCTCCGGAGCCGGCGGCCCTCCGCGTGGGTCACACTCGGCGGGTGGCGCTCGGTGGGCTTGCCGATCGTGCGCTCCGATCTTTCTCCCCGCCGCCTGAGTTCGGGGCTCTGGGGTGTCCAGGCGCGTCTTGCTCCGGGCGGCTGCGAAGAAGACTCGCTCCCCCACCCCCGGCGAGCAGTGTCCGCCTGGGGAAACTGGTGGGGACCAGGGTTCCCGGGTGCCGAGCTGCACTCGGAGCCCCCCGCGTGCGCCGGGAATTCCCCCCTCCCCAGCGGCCGGACGCGTCCTGGGGCAAGAATCGGGGGGCGCGCTCAGCTCGGGGGGGTCGTGGGGGTTCCCGGATTTGTGGAGGGGCCGAGGCGCCCTCCTCGCGCTACTCTGGTGTGGAGGAAAGGGCGCGCGGCCCCGGTTTAAAGTTGTTGGTGACAATGCATATTCAACTTCTTCGGAGATCCCTTATTTGAATCAAAACTCCGATTCTGGTTTCACCGACCGCTGACCAGGCAGTCGTGAGGTGACAGCGCCGCGGCCCGCGGCTGGGGAAGAGCCGGAAGGGAGGCAGGTTGTCCCTTTACCCCGTTTACGGGAAACCCGCTCCTCGGTGTGGATTGTGGTGGTTTGGGATCCCAGCCCTGCCCCGGCGGTGCCCGGCCCGGCGCTGGCCGGGAGGACAGGCCTGCAGCCCTCACTCTGGACCTCGGTCCCCAAAGCGGCCCACGGGGAGGGGCAGCCTTGAACCCGGGTTGTGGGGCCTCACCAGCCAGAGATCCAGAAGGGGGGTGTAGGGTTGGGTTTTATTCGTGCCTTTTCTTTCCAGGTTAGTGCAGCAAAACCAGTGCTTGTGTGTTTTATCAGCAATAATGATAAAGTTCGCTTAACTTTTGTTCTGGTTACAAAGACAAGGTATACTCATGGTAGGAAACTCGAACATAAAGAAAAATAGAAACAGCAATGCAGAAGCCATCCCTGATCCTATATTTCCTACCAGCCCTTAAAATTTTTACATAATTGGGATTGCAGTCTTGCAGGTTTAATCATAAAGCTGTAACTGGGGCCTGGTGAGACAGCCAGCCAAACCTTCTTACCTTCTTGCCTACAATTAATTCCTTTCTTGCAATGCTTGCCAGCCCCACCCCCTTTCTAAATGTGATTGTCTCCGAGGACCAAAGTTTGGAGACCCACCCGGGTAGTCCCAGCTGGCCATCTCAGCTTAGAACACCCAGATCCCAAAATGCCTGTTGCCTCTCCCTGGGGTTTTGGTTCCCTGCCTTGTCAAAATGAAGCTAATGATTCTCAATCTGCTTCTCGGCGCCGCCGTAAAAATTAATGGGTGGTTTGGAAAGCATTTGGACATCCTTGGATGGACAGCGGCTGTACTTCACATGCTGGGAAGCATGTTGCTGTTCTCCCTTGCTGTCGTCGTCACATGAACCAGCCTACCTCCACCTGGCCACCCTGACCAGGAAACAGACTCTAGGAATGTCCGATGGAGCATGGACAGAACGTTCCTGGTTCCCTGCTCTGCACAGTGGGAGCCAGGCCCAAGCGCTCGGCAGGTGGGTGAGCATGGAAGGAGAAAGGGTACTCTCAGATGGCCCATCTTCTGCTTTGTGCATGTGGGCGGATTTATAGAGGGGCTTATTTAGAGAGAGGTTTTCTAGAAGCAGGGATGTCGGGGTCTTGCTTGTCTCTCTGGGGAAGTGCCGAGGCCGTACTGACCAGACTGAACAGTGAGTGGGGGAGAAGGGCTGGTGGAGTGAACCAACCTGGCTTTCAAGGGGCTCGTTTTACGGCCCACTTGTTTACTCAGTGAATGATAACGAGCTCTGAGGCCAGGCCACTGGGCCTGAGACGCTTCTGCAAGCTCCAGGTTTGTTTACCGTGTGTCCTTTTAAAACAGTTAAGAGGGACCCATCCCATTTGTTAATTTCAGACACTGAAAGCTGAGCCAGGAGAGCTGCCTCACAGGCTGCCTTTTGTTTCCCCTGCAAAGAGAGCAGGGACCAAAGATCCTCTTTCTGTAAGAGTCTGGTGGGCTCCAGGTGGTCATTTGATGGTTTCATTTTTTAAAAAATTGTAGCTCCCACCAAATCCGTTCATCTGGCCAAGGTGTAGTAGCTGATGGCAGCTTAGGGTGGGCCTGGATAAGTTGCTCAAAGTGTCCTTAACCCGGTTTTTTATTGTCTGTTAATATTTATGGTTCTCAATTTTTCCCTGGGAGGGGAGGATGCGGGGGGGTTGTCTTGGCTTTTCTCCTGTGCCCTTTGCTAATTTGATTTCTGGTTACCTGGCTGGCAGCCTGGAATTGTTTCTCTCTGGGCTGTTTTAACGCATTTATTTTTTCTCATTCTAATATTGGTTTCTAGTCTGGTAGCAAGGTGTGCTAATGAATATCTCCGGTCCTGGGAGGCCTCTCCTGTGTTTAAATCCTAGGATGAAGAATGTGTTGCAAGTGATTGAGCTCTCCCTTCTTCCGGTGTAGGGGGTCAGTGGCTTCCATCAGTTTCCTGGAGGACCCTTGACCCAAACAAGATTGAGAGCCAGGGAGTTCACCCCTCTGTTACCACATCCCTGGCTCTGGGCAAATCTCAGAGACGTCCTGTTTTAGGTACCAGCCTTGTTCACTGTGTAGAGGCTGCTGTTTAGTGTGTGGGTCCTGGGCCAGCCATGCTGGTTTCCCCTAGCTTTGTTATTTTCAAAAAGTTGACACCTGCATCGGGCCGGGCTGCAGTTTTCCTTCTGAGATTGGCACCAGCATCTCTTTGTCCCCAGGCTCCTGCCCGACAACCAGGAATCAGGAAGAGGTCCCTACGTGGGAGAGGAGACTGCCGCGTGTGTACCAGACGGCCTTTTGGCCTGACCGGGTTGGAGACTCGGGTCATCCATTCTTACACCTGAGTTCCAGCCCCCTGAGTCCCGGGCTCCCAGCCCTTTGTCCATCAGAAGCCCCACATTCTGCCCTCAACCTGTGGAGGAGTGACAGGAAAAGAAAAAAAAATTCACCCAAACCCGAAACACCCAGCGAACAATCAGACTCTTTATTCCGTGCCTTCCTGGGAGCCTGAGCAGCTGCTCCTGGGCCCCAAGGGACTGCGTTACATAAGGCGGCACTGCCTTCATGACCAGCGTCTTAGGGGAGTCATCGTTTCCAGTGGACAGCCTTTGGAAGGCAAGGGAATGCAGAATGGGGTTTAGAAATAAAGGGGGTGTGTGGTGTGTTTTAAGGGGGGAAGGGTGAAATCCCATACAGCCTCCACCTGCCGGGTGAGGGACACCTTCTTAATCCATCACTCAACAAATACAGAATTTTAGGGAGTCAGACGGGGAGGGAGGTCATCCCATTTAAATAGAGATTTGGCTGATTTAAGGGGTAGAAATGGATCTCATTTGTTGAGGGCTGATGATTTCCCTAGCCCTGTTTGCACACCTCATAGAATTCTCACGAATACTAGGAGGGGTTCCATTCTATAGTGAAGCTACCAGTTCAGTAAGTGCTTCAGCTGGGATTTGAATCTGGGTCTGCCTGGCTCCAGAGTTCTTACTCATCCCTCCCAGTGTGCTGAAATTAAAGAAGCAAATGGTCTCCATCTCACATTTTGGTAGCCTTAAGACAGGCATGAAAATAGCCTGCCTCTCTCCACAATTAGAAAACTGCTTGAACTCTGGAGGTGATGAAATCTTCAAGACCTGTGAAGCCGCCTCAGCCTTTATAAAAGCATGCGTGATGTTCTGAAGCCAGTGGTCTGCCTGCTGGATAAAGCTTGGTTAATTTGGAGGATAGAGGAGAGTAATTTCCAAGTTGGGGAAACGCAGGATCTGGCATGAAGTTTGCCTTTGCACCTTGAAAAGAGAAGCATCAGGGGCAGGTGAGGTCACTAGAATGAGAGTAAGATTATCGGAAGGCTGCCAAATAAACACAAGATAAGGGTCCCACCTTCTTCTTTACGATTGAATAAATGACATACTAATGAGATTATTCTTATCTGCTCAGTAAAAGCTTGTCTCTGAGGAACTCTTTGCTGGTGCCTGGGTGCCTGGCTCTTCTGAACAGATCGAAAAGAATCCTTTAGGGTTCTACGTACTTATTAAATCATTTCCCTTTCCCCCTCTCCTCTCAGTTTGCATTAAGGTGGAAAACCGTTCGCCAGCCATTCTTAGTGGCAAGGCAGCCCAGGAAAGTTTGTAAGGCAGCCCAGGAAAGAAACACAAATGTTTCTTTTCCTTTTCTGTTTCTCCTGAACCAGAGGTGTGCTGGTAAACAGCCTTTGAGGAGAAAACAAAGAGCTTTGATTGTAGAATTTGCCAGTTTCCGAGGTGTAAACATTCCCACCAGGGCTGATTTCTACTATCAGTGTGTTGGCTGGCAACATGTCTAAATATTTAGGAATCAGCTTGAGCCAGTAAGAGCCTGCTGGCTCCAGCACACCTTTCATTGCCCTGAGCCCACTGCGCTGAACCCTTTTATCTAATGCATGACATAGTTGCTTCCCTTCTGCTTGGGCAAAGCAGTGCTGGGAAAGGGATTTGTGTGTCATTAAATAACATAAATTGACCAGCAAGAGTAGAGTGCTTCAAAACCTGACTACACATTAAAATTACTGGGAGTGTTGGAAAAAACCACTTTCCAGCTCCCCCACTGCCCCCCAAGTTGTATCAGAATCTCTAGGGGTGAGGCCCAGACAGCTGTAGTTTTTAAAAGATGCCCAGGAGACTCAAATGTGTGTCCAGGTGTGAACACCACAGATGCAGGGGATTTGCATAAGGAGAAAATCCAAGAGGTAGGTTGAGGCTGGGCAAGGCAGACTCTATCTGAGGCCCAGGGCTTGAGACTTTTTCCCGGTGGAGCCAGGGAAGGGTTTTCAGCAGGAGGTTCAGTGTGTGAGGAAGGGCCAGCAGGGGCCAGGTATTCTGCATTGTCAGTTGTCTGTCATTTCCCCCAGGGATGGTGGCTGACATACGTTTTGCTTCTGTGGCATCTTCTGGTCTGAAAGAGGTGTCTCCGTGGGAGAAAGAGTCGGGATGGAGCAAGGCAGATTGCTCCGAGTGGCTTTGATGAGCCACACTGGAGTGTTAAAGTAATGGGTGGGAATCTCAGGGACCACCTGAGTCAGAAACTCGGCGGCTCAAGGACCACAGCTGAGGACTTTGTAAGCGTCTCGGAGCTTGGTTGCATACACAGACTGATGTTTTTGTCCAGCATAGATTAGTAGTAAAATAATTTCAGAATGTGAGAGCTCTCCCTAGGAGGCAGCAAACAAGTGGGATGGAAACTTCAACTGACTTCGGGAAGTAAGGAGAAGCAGGCAAGGCCCCTGGGGTCCCGAATTTAAGGAGGTCTCCTCTCAGGGTACTGCAGGTTGTAGGGCCTGCCCTGCTGATGAGAGACGGACCCCTGGAGGGAGGGCAGGCTCAGGACTCATGGCCGGAGACTTGAACCTGCAAGCCTGGAAGAGCTCCCTGGAGACTTGACTGTGAAAAGCAGGGTCCTGGGCTAGTCACCCCGTGAATATGAGACAGGGAGGTGTACCCCTTGAATATGGGACTGGGAGGTATCACAGTTTCTGTATCAAAGTACCACCAACTGGGTTGGCTTAAACCAACAGGAACTCACTGTTTCAGTTCTGGAAGCTAGCAGTCCAAATCAGGGTGTTGGCAGGGCCGGGCTTCCCCTGAACTCTGTAGGTTCTGACAGTGGCTGAATCCACAGTGTCTCAGCCTCTGTCCCATGGCTCTCTTCTCTGTCTGATCCCTGCTGACTGTGTCCCAATTTCCTCATATAAGGGCACCGGTCATATTGGGCCTCATTTCTAACATCTCAAAGATCTTATTTCCAAGTAGGATCACATTCATGGGACCTGGGCTTAGGACATGAACATATCTTTTGGGGGGACACAATTCACCCCGTAACAGAAGGCTAAGGGAGACCCGGTGAAGAAGCAGCTGGAGGTGGAAAGTTGGGAGATTGGGGGAAGGGGAGTTGGGAGCCCCATGGGAATGGGGCAGCTCTGGATAGTAATCAGAGAAAGAACAGGCTAGAGGACTGGAGACCACTGGGTTTGTTAGAGCTGTGTAATTGTGGCCATAAGGAAACTTCTAGAAGAAATAGAGAATATGAAGCATAGGGCATTCAGAAAAACGTTAGTGATAAAAGAAAGAGGACTCACTTGAGGGTGTCGTGACAGGGTGGCAGGAGACACCTGGGTTGGTTCAGAGGAGCTGGGGTTCCGAACTGACATGGCCTGGGGCAACAGGGAGCGAGAGAAGGTTCCCGGGGATGGGTAGTCGGGGGCGCAGGTATTATGAGGGAGGGGGATGTGTGTGGTTGGTTGTCATGGGGAGGGTGGGTTTTACTGGTTAAAGTACTTCCCTAAATACCTTTTCAGGTTATATAGATCTGCAGCTTTTTTTCTGTTACCTTTTGTGGGGGGCTGGCTGGGCGACGCCTTTGTCCTTAAGACTCAACCTAAAGGAACTTGTTTGTCCTTCCCAGTGAGGCCCCTTCTTCAGGGAGAACTTTCCCGAGTTCCAGAAGCTGCCCACATGCCTGCCCTGTCCTGCTGCCCCCCTGCTTCCTTCCCGGCCTCCTGCCCTGCCTGGGGGGCTGGAGGAGCCTGGCATTTGATTGATCTCTGCGTCCTCAGTGCACAACAGGCCTTGCCAGACAGTGAATGAAGCATCCAGTGGGTGCCCAGAGATTGAAAAAATTTGCAGATGGAGAGAGGGGCCAGCACAGGTGAAGAATTAGTAACCATATTACAACTCGAATATTCTTTTTAGATGAATGAACAATTTAAACTTACAATATGTGACTGAAGTCATTTCTGGCTTTGAGCATTCTGGCCTATGAATAATAATAAGCTTGCTTATAAATGCTGACAAGGGGGCATCTCCATGGTTGTGTACAATTTAATTTTTAATATAACCAGGCTTACCCTCACCTTTGTTTATCCATTTTTATGGCCATTGTCCTATTTAAAAGGATTTGAATTTTTAGTAGATTTAGGGCACAGAGAGGTAGATGGACTATTCTAAAGATGAATACACCTTTAAAAGTTTTTAAATTACAGAAAGAATCATAGCTTGGATTGAAAGTGGCATCAGATGTGTCCCATGCCTTACGGGAAGTTAGAAGTACTTATGTTCAAATCTGAGAAGAATAATTTGAAGGGGGCTAGACCAGTGAGTGGCTTGGTAGGTGTAAAAATGTAGTAGCGGCCCTTACTCTAGGCTGGCCTCGCCTTCCCCTCCACTCTGCCACCCCAATGAGGACCCCCATGGTGGTTTTGAGAGGTTTAGGAAAGAGAGGAAGGCTCTGTTCCTATTATTATTCTCCTCGGCAGCCATTGGCCATCTCTCCTTTTTAGTGTTGGACCAGGAAGCCAGAAATGTCAAGTTTGGGTCACATTTCAGGCCCATGTCACAGGGTGCTTGATTCTGGGGTGCTATCAACTCTGTTACCCTGCAGATCAGACCTTGACCTGACATCAAAAACCAATTCCCTGGAGTCTGTTAGTTGCACACGTGTTTGGCTTATATTTAGTTATAACCATCCAAGATTTCAGAACTGTTCAGTTAGGGGAAAAGCACGTGCTCACACCAACGGATTCTGGGGATTCTGTTGAGTAAAGGGTCTGTCCCAGCTCCTTTATCAGGATGTATAATGCTGAGAACTGGCCTGGGGTAGTCGGGTCTGGAGAAGGAGGAAGGAGGAAGAGGAGCTGTAACGAGTTCATTCTCTGTAGGTGGAAACGTGGGGTTTGTCAGATTCTTCACTCATATTTTATTTTGTAAATTAAGAGGCTTTGGGAAATTGAGATTTCAGGTAATTGGACATTAATTAGGTGATTAACTCTCAGAGTTATAGTTACATTCGGGGCCACAAACACTTAAAAGACTCAGTTGCACTTTTTAACATGGGAATTTTTCTGTGGTGTCAAGTTCTACAAGTGTTTATTGGGCCACTGTGTGTCAGGCACCCTGGTGGCTGCTTCCAGAGCCTCCTGGAAGTGGCTCAGGTTTTTCTCTTTGCAGTTGATCAAATATGAAGCAGCCTGATTTGTATAACAGAAAGTTATCAAATGTGATTCCACAAAAAAACCTCTAAGATTTAAGTGACGAACCGTCTTACCATGTTTTTGTAACGTATATTGATTGTTTTTGCACCCAATCCATTGTCGGCGAACAGAGGAGGCTGTCACTATGTTTTCCTAGACTGGAGTAGGAGAAGTTCCTTTTTTCGGCGACATCCCCAATGGCTCTTTGTTGGGGCCGGTTTCATTTTACATGACAGCAAGATGGTTGAAGAGCTGGGGCTTGGGAATCCAGCACACCTGTCTTTTGGAGACCTGGGCTTCTGTTTACTTCCTGTTTTGACCTTGGCCAATTGTTGGACTAGTTTGAGGATCAGCTTTCCTATCTGCAAAATGGTGATACTGCTACTTGCCTCTTGGGAGGTTTAAATAGGAAATGCCCCTGATGTTTGGCATCTTGTTAGCTCTGACTGATAACAGCATCCTTTTGCCCCGGGTTGGTTTTTGAGCCCCCTACTTATCTCTGTGGAGTTCTTTACAACTCGTGGCCTCTTTTGAGTCCATGCAGTCTGGTTTATTCTTAAAATATTAAGTATGTAGAGATTTTTGTGACATTTGACCATCAGAATTACACAGAGTGGAAGTTTGATATTTTTAGGTGTTCAAGCGGACCTTGCAAATGGGCAGGTTGGCTCAAGGGGCATGATGTGTTCGTGTCTGAATAAAGATGAGGTCCCACGGGTGCACCATTTGCCCCACTCCTCAAGTTCCAGGGGCCGCTTCCCCAGCCCTGCGGTTCCTGTGACATGAAGACGGCAGCTGACCGTCCAGCCCGCAGACCTGGGGTCTCGCTGTGGCCCTGGCTCCTAGCGTAGGCAACCGGCGGTGGGTTGCTGGATGTCCGTGGGCCTTGGGCTACAGGAGAAGGCAGTTCTTGCCCTGCCTGCCTCGAAGTGGGAAGCCTCTTGTGTTCTGTGCAAGTACTTTATAAATATATGAATTGTTTGGGGAATAGTTTTCTTGTGATTTTTCTTGCTTCTCTTAAAAAAAAAAAAACCTTTCCACTTAAGTTTTATTATTTTTTTTATTCCTCAAATGATTTCATGTCCATTTTAGAAACATTAGAAAATGCAAAAGGAGAAAAAGTTATGTCAGTGAAATTCTTCCACCCACGGTAACCACTTCGTGTACATTTTTGCATGAGTCTTTCAGATATTTCCTTAAGCAAATATAAACCTTTGAAACAAAAACAGGATGAGGGAATAGGGCTTGTTTTGTTCCCTGTGTACCTGGCACACAGTAATTTTTAATAAATACTTGTTGAGTGAGTACTGTGGTTTTTAAAAACTGGTTTTTACCCCGAATTGTTGTTGACATGTTTTTAGGTGTGTAAATAGACATTTGCACCCTCACTTTTAATATCAAACTTGTATAGGTATGTTCTCTATTTATTTAACAAATCCTTGTCGAGTAGTTTCCAGTAATTTGGAAGTTACCAGCAACACTGCAAGGGAACATCTTGATACATGTATCTTTCAATATGTCAGTTTCTCTTTAGAATGATTTTTTTTTTTTGCTTTCAATGTGTTTGAATCTATAAAGAACTTCTAATTATATTAAATGCTGGGTGAATGTATAATTGATCTTCAGAAAAGCGCTTCAAAGTGGAGTTACATGGGGGTAATTTGTAAATCTCACTTGGTGCAATTTAAGATCAGTTTTACTTTCCAGACCCCCTTTTGAGGGAATTGATTGCTCATTGTCCAGATGCATGTGCTCTGCATTGTGGACTTTTGCAGGCTGGGGTGGGGCAAAAGAAAGCACAAATGCATCGAGTACATATTCAGTTTTAGGATATGCACACACATAGCAGTTTCAGAAGCATGAACGTGGAAAAGAGAGCATGTCTTAGAACCCAGGAGAGGTTTCTGTGGGGAGGTCACTAGCCCCAGAAGGAGATAAATGATGATTTCCATGTGTTCAGCTTCAAGAACTGTTACAGGCTTCTCCAGGGTCTTGTCACTACGGTGTCACGAGTGATTTGCGGGTCTGTTGCACCTGATCAGCTGTGCAGAGATGGACTGCGATTTGAGCTGTCACATGGCATTGGCACAGACTTGATTTTCAGGACCTCTCGCTTCATTAATTTATGGGCGGACTATTTTTTGGCTGCCTCCTGAGTGTGGCTTTGCGGGGAGGGGGCGCGGGCTCAGCTCCTCTGACCTTGGCACTCGCAGAACCGTGAGTCACCGTCCAGCTCTCACTGACAGGCAGCATTTGGTGCCCCTCTGATGCCCCAGTGAAGAAGGTCTTTGGCAATAAGGGACTGGCGGTGTCCCAGATGCCGTGGAAGCTTCCGGAAAGGCAGGAGGACAGCATGTTCGCTCTGTTTATTCATTCTGAGTGCCAGTTACCCCGGCACGGTGGTGGGATTGGGGGGATGGTGCAGCCCCTAGGTGGGGCCTTGTCCTAGGTGGGACATTGTCCTGGCTCTCTCCCCACCCTCTCTGGTTAACTCTTATTTAACTTAAACTCATTCATTCATTCCTTCATTCATTCTCACTCCGAAGCCCCCGCTGTTTGCCAGCGCAGGAGCTGGAGGCACACGCCAGAGACTGGAGCCGGCTCAGGAGTTTGCTGCCTTCCAGGGGAGAGGGGACTTTAGAGACAAGGTCCGGTTCATGAGGTTGCACTGGGGGGTCAGGACAGGCTCCCCAAAGCAGCTCTGCAATGTGGGGACCTGCAGGAATGAGTGGCAAGGAATTGGGCAGGGACCCACAGGGGTGTTTGGGGGCCAGGGGTGGTTGAGTTCTGAGCAGGGTGGCTTTAGTGAGTCCGGGGAACTGAAAGGGGGTCACAGCAGTGACAGCTTTCTGGGAGCACCTTGGAAAGAGGCTGATTTGCTGGGAGGGGTGGTTTGCTGGATCAGGCAGGGCCTTTGTGGGTGTCCCTCAATTTTGAATTTTTATCTGAGGTCACTGGGAAAGTTTGATTAAATGCGTGAGAAAGAACCAAAAGCACCCAGGGAGGTGACCCATCCAGGGAGATGACCTGGGAGGTGGCCTTGGAGGTTTCCCGCCCTCTGGGACTCTGGGTTGCAGGTGGTCATGTCCTGGCTGTAGGCCCATTGGACTGAAATCCTTGAAGACAGGGACGCATCTCGTTCCTGTCTGCATCTTCAGGGCCAGGCACCCAGTTGTTTCGTGGGCAACAAGGAAGGCAGCTGGCTCCGGGACAACCTTTAGCTTTGAAGCTTTTGCACCGTCAGAATTTCTGGTCCTCTCTGGAAGGACCAACTGTGAGATGAGCATAAAATCATCCGCTGGTTAAATGACCCTTCTGAACAGTTTTTAAACATTACTTTTATTGTCAAAGACAACCAAACTCCAGGAACTAAACAGACTGTTGGATTGTTAAAGGAGTCACAGCGTTTTCACATCTCAGAGAGAAGAAGGTATTGATGAGGGATCTATACCTTCCCCATTTCTACTCCTGGGAAGACGTGAACAGAAGTCTTCTGCTCTGTTAGGAAAACCAGCTCCCCTCTGCCTCCTCAGTGAGCAGCAAATACTTTTTCAGGGTTGAAAAGAAAGATCGAAAAACTGGAAAATGCTGTCATAAACACCGTATTTGTCATTAATGAAATTGCTTAAAAATTGGCTGCTTGCTAAGTTTGATTATCATTCTGGGAGGAAAAGGGGTTATTTTCCACTAGTAGGAACATAAAGAGAAGAGTAGCAGTGATTCCGGGGTAACACTGTGTTGAAAGGCTGTGCATAATGGGTTAGTGCGCAGTTCAGGACAAAATTATGTTTTACTGCTCAGAAAACCATTTTAAGTTATGCATTATGAGGAGAGTTCAGGCAGGTTTGTTTTCGAACATGCGGGGCTTTTTGTGGTTTGCGCTGCTGAGAACTGAGAATGGGCAGCTCTGAAAGGGAATGTACAAAAGTAAGAACTGTTGTTTGAGTTGCAGGATCTGGGGTGGTTGTCTCCTGCTCACCCCCACACTCTGTTGTCTGTAACAAAATGCAGAAAGTGAACTGTAAATTAAAGTGCTCTGGGAGAAAAGAGAAGGGGGAGCACCTAACATTTGTGAAGCACCTCATGGAAACCCAGGGGGGTAAAGAGTCTTGCTCGCATTTTACCGATGATGAAACTGAAGCCTAGAGGCCAATGAATATGTTCACTGTGAACTCAGGGAGTATCTGAAAATACCAGAGAATACATTGTTTTATTGTACTCCTGGGTATTGCCCAAGGGCACCATTTGCCTAAAAACATGAATGCCAAGTCTCCACGTGTGTGATACTGTTGTATACGCTCAGTACATGCGAGTGATGTGCTCAGGGTCATCGAAAACGAGCCAGATGCTTCATGGCAGCACATCGATTGGTGGCCGTCCCTGGGATGAGCCGGTGGGGTAACTCAGCCGACAGTAGAGCTCCGTGCCACACACTGCCGTCTCTCGTGGTGTCTGCTTTAGCTGTGTGGCCCAAGGTTTTGGATTCCATGCTGACTCTCTTGCACGTTCTGTATTTGAAGACGTCGCCTCTGGGACCATTTTGACTCCCGTGCCTTCCTTCGAATGCTGACACACCAGCGCTCATCTGACATGTGTGGCGTGTACTCTTGTGTTGCCCCCTTCGTCACCACCCGAGCTGTCGGTTATTGGGTTGGGTTACAATGAGCCTCAGATATTTCAGAAAGAAAGTCATTTTCTCAGACAGCAAATTGTCCTGACATCAAATTGGAGATGTGGCCTGTCTGGCAAAGAATGTATAGAAACTTTGCTCAATTGAGCAAACGTTGTACCTGGTAATAGGAGTTTTAAAAAAGAAACAGACTGCAACCCTGCTGTGCTGACGAGTCGTGTTGATGCATTCCCCCCTTCTCGTGCTTGCTGCGCGCCCGTGCGTGACACAGCCACGATGCTTATGGGGAGGATAGTGGAGGAGCACCGCAATAGCCTCATCGTGCTGCACGCAGTGTCTTAGGCACTTAATCCCCACGACTCATAGGAGGGGAGGGGCTCCTACCATCCCTGCTGAACACATGGGGAAACTGAGGCACTACGGAATTTGTGCAAGGTACTAAGTGCAGCAGGCGGGATTTAAACCTAGGCCTTCACCCATGCACAGTTCCTCCTTCCTGAGGGTAGGGAATTCTGTAGGGAATGGGGTCCTTCCCTCCTTACAGTGATCCCGACCCAAGGGCAGCCCTGTCCTCTAGGGGGATAGAAAGTGGGGTCTCAGGTGAGATGTGAGGACAGACAGGAGAAAGCCAGGTGGATGGTTTGGGGAGGACCTTTCCAGCCCCTACATCTTGTCCTTGGTGCTTGCACCTTCTCGAGACACACACCTGAGACCAAAAATACTCAGGTTGCTCTCTTTCCTCTTAAAAACAGATCTTCCCATGGTCAGGGAACCCCCCCACCCAGCTTCCTTTCCCACAGCTGAGTTTCTGCAGCCAACTGGGCGGCTGGCTCCTTCTCCTCCCCCAAGGGGCCCTTCAGGTTCTTGGCCCTCACCTCTGCTGAGGGGGTGTGATGGAAGCCTCCCCCAGATGCCAGCAGCCTGCGACACTAAGCCCAGCAGACACGCCAGCTCTCCTCCTGTGCCATGAGGCTGCAGCCCTGTCTCCTGCGTCACCCCCATGTCCCCAACAGAATGGTCATTTGTCAGCAGTCAGCCCCATGTCAGACACCTGGTCCAGGGAGATTAGGATCAGGGCTCCCCGTGGCCCTGAGTGGCAGGTGTCTTAAGAGGGCAGTACCTCTCGCTAAGCAACCTGCCCTCCAGCATCTCCATCCTGCCGCGCTCTTCTCACTGGCCATCATGTGCCCCACGAAGAATCGGCGCAGTGGAAGCTCAGCACCCCCGAGGCCAGAACTCCTGCTCGTGTACTGTTGCCTCCCGAGAAGCCCCACTGGGCCTGTCGGTGCCACCTCTGTCAGGTGACAGACCAGGGGAGGGTGGCCACACCCGCGACCACCTGGTCCCCACCTTGACCTGGGCACAGCTGAGGGAACTGCAGGTAGGAGGCCTTCTGGGATCAGGGACTCGAGTTAGCTCAGTGTTAGCGTTGATGACCGAAGGAACATTCCAGATCCTCTTGGGGAGTTTGAACTCTAGATATTGACAGGCAGTATTTGGTAATAGCATCGGTAGAGCCACGG
This sequence comes from Bradypus variegatus, assembly GCA_004027775.1. Lineage (NCBI taxonomy): Eukaryota > Metazoa > Chordata > Mammalia > Pilosa > Bradypodidae > Bradypus > Bradypus variegatus. Next base: position 16,145 of record PVKY010006245.1, read on the forward strand.
GGGGTGGGTGATAGGGTTGAGTTTCCATGATGGGGCCTCCAAAGCATGGTCATTGGATGCCCACTGTGGGCACAGAGTCCCCTGTGCTTACAACC
>PVKY010006246.1:0-16233 GCA_004027775.1 Bradypus variegatus
CCATGGACCCTTTGACCCGGGGGCTCATGGCTGACTGATGATGTCAGAGCAGTGCGTGTGACCTGCTCCCCAAGGAAGAGGGAGTGGCAGGCCATCTCGGCTCATTAGAGACCCTGTACTTGCATTGGGAACACTGCAGCCCCATCAGCAGAGCAGCCAGGGACCAAGGGACAGCCTTCCCTACCCCCCTTGCTGCCCACACTCCACACCACCCCTCAACTCCCAGGCTGTGGGGAGAGAGATAACAGCAGCCATTGAAATGAAAGCTGCTGAGCCCAAGGGATGTCTGAGGGTCCAGGCGCCAAGGGGAGCTGCAGTCAAGGGGAGCCGCCCTAGGAGAGCAGGACCTAGATGGCAATTTCTAGGGGGCACTTCTGAACACAGCTGTGATCACCCAGAAACTTCTGGGTCCAGCGAGAGCCAGAGGCAGCAGAATGATTCTTCATCTCCCGGAAGTAGTGCTAACGGCGGGAAAGAGCTGCCCAGTGAACTGAAACCACCTTGGGGAAAGGGGGAAGAACCCCACTGCCTGAGATTAAACCTGCTTCACTTCCCCCTTCTGCTTCCCTCCCTTCATGGCCTTGAAATGGGTGTTAAGTGGAATGATAGAAAAAACAATTTCTATTTCTTGCTCATCTGAGTCACTGGCTGGAGACACACCTGCTACCTTGCCTATTCCACTTCCTGAAACCCTCCCTCCCTGTCTGTCCCCTGACTCCATCAAACAAAGGCCTGGAGAAGAGGGAGAGAGCAGAGGGGACAGGAGGCACACCTGCTGGCCACCAGGGGCCCACGGCACCCACCCTTCCCCTGTGCAGCCACCTGGGTGCTTTCCCAGGGACCATGTCGCAGCTTCTCCCTCTGGGCTTGGAATATCAGCTCTACCACTCACCATGCACAGGCCTCTGTCAAGCTCACAAAGCCTCCGAAGCTTGATTTTCTCATCTGTAAAATGGGGATAATGAGCCCCACCTCAGAGAGCTGTGGTGAGGCCAAAATGAGCTAATTCACACAGAGCATCCATCACTCACTGACCCTGAATCAGTGTTCATTTCCTCCCTCCTCAAGGGCCTCAGTTTGTGCATCTGCATGAGCCAGTTACATCACCCAGCTGCTCGCTGCTCTCTGGTCAGTTGGCCCCGGCCAGCTTTCTGTTACCCGCTTGCGACCCGGCATGAAACAACTTCCTCTGCCAGAGCACAAGCTCCAGCTCCCGGGAGGGAGGGGCCACCTCCGTGCTGATTAAATCCTGCTGAAAGCTCTGGCTGCCCTGGCCAAGCCCAGCACCCACCGCACACCTGTCAGGAATGAATGACCCTTTATACCGGAGCAGCCCTGGAGACCCCAGCCATCATCCCTGCACCCCGGACAGCCCCCTGTGTCTCCCCCAGTCTGAGAGTCCCCATTCATCACACACGCACCCTTTTATGAGTGACTCTGAGTGGAAGAAGCCAGTGTTTGAAGCTGCGGACAGGTGGGCCACGCTGATTGCCTCAGTCACATGCACAGATGGGGGCAGGGCCACCCGCAGGTCTGGGCAGGCCTCCAGGTGGACAGAATCCAGCACCTGCCCAGCCCCTTCTCCCAGGAAGCTGCCCAGCCTGGCAGAGACTGCTCTTCTGCAGTCAGCCAGAGCCTGGGCGTTCCAAAGAGAAACAGGAAGACACCAGCCTTTTCACCTGGGGCACTCACCCTCATGATATTAGTTCTAGGGCAGGGAGGGGAAGGGGGCCTGGGAGAGACAGGGATGGAAGGAGGTGCTGCAGGAGGAGAGGAGACTAGTTCAGACACTGCCCTCTTCTAGAAACCTTTCCTGCTGCCCATAGCAGGAAGTGGCTGCTCCCAGCTGGGACTCCAACTCCAGAGCCAGGGCTTACCTGTTCAAAGATTGATACTACAAGAGCCTGCTCCCCTGTCGTCTTGAGTAATGAGCTGCCCAGTTCTATACCTAGGAGTGGAATTGTCAGGTCATGAAGTAATTACACGCTTAACATTTTGAGGAGCTGTCGAGCTGTTTCCATGACGGCTGCACCATTGTACTTCGCCACCAGCAAGGCTCCTATTTCTCCTCATGCTTGCCAACTTCTTATTTTCCATTATATATACACAGTAGCCATTCTAGTGGTTGTGAAATGGTAGCTCACTGTGGTTTGATTTGCATTTCCCTAATGGCTAACGGTGTCGAACATCTTTTCATGTGCTTATTGGCCATTTGTACATCTTCCTTGGAGAATTGTCCATTCAAACCTTTGGCCCATTTTTGAAATTAGGTTGTTTGTCTTTTTGTTGTTGAATTGTAGGATTTCTTTATATATTCTGGATATTTCACCCTTATCAGATATATGATTTGTGACCATTTTCTCCCATTCTGTAGGTTGTCTTATTGCTTTCTTGATAATGATAGTGTCCTTTGATAAACAAAAGTTTTCAATTTTGATGAAGTTCAATTTATCTATTTATGTATGTGCTGTAAGTGTAAAATGCATACCAGATTTCAAATACTTAATATAAAAATAATGCAAAAGATCTCATAATGATTTTATATTGATTACATATTGAAGTAGTAATATTTTAGATATAATGGGTTAAATTAAAAATATTGTTAAAATTAATTATACCTGTTTCTTTTTACTGTTTTAATGCAACTGTTAAAAAATTAAAATTATATTTGTGGCTTACATCGGATAGAGCTGGGGTTAGTTAGAGTATTCCCTCCTCTGCTAGGCTGTTAGCTCTTTGAGGGCAGCAAGTGGCAGCTAGAATGGGAACAAGGCTGAGACAAATCACGGAAGCCCCTGAAAGCCAGGCTGAGGGGTCTGGCGTTGCCCCCTGGGCAATGGGGAGCCATTGACTGGGAAGTGGTCCCCATGGCCAGCTCCATATTCCCCAGGAGGATGCACTCCTAGACCCAACTCCCCACATCCACCCCACCCCACCAGGGAGAGGAGGGGGTGGGATCTGAGCTGGATCTGAAATGATAGTATATTTCAGGTGGGAAACAGGACAGGAATTCCAGAGTGAACAGGAGTTCCAAGCGGAGAGAACCATCTGAGCAAAGTTTCAGAAGCAGCAGAGGCAGGCTGCATGGGAGGAGACCCTAGAAAAGGGAAATTGAGAGAGGTCAAGAGAGCAGAGGAAGAAAAGAGAGGATTGGAAAGAAGAGACCAGCCAAAAATAGAGAACTGAAAGGAGGTGAGAATAGTCATCTTCGAAGATAGTTTCTTTGAAGAAAGTAGTCAGTGCAATACTCCACATTTGAGCCCTTCAACTATAGGGTGTCCTTCAAAGAAAATCTCCCCATCGCCTTCCTTCCAGAGGGAGAGAGGCCCCAGGTGACAACCATCAGCCTTCCCCAGCAACCGTGGCCGGGTTTGTCCTTGCACCCGGCACCCCCTGCCCCTGTCCAGACCCTGACTCAGCTGAGCTGGCCCTGACAGGAACTGGCTCAGGGGCAGGCTGGGGACTAATGGAAAACAGGGCAGAAGGGGGCCAGCCTTGGCAGCCAGCCTCTGCCCTCCCTTCCTGCCCCAAGACTGATCCCAGTTCCTGGTGGGTCTTGGGAGCATCAGGTTCTTGAGAAGAACTGTTTCTCATTTAGAAGGTGCCAGCTCCTCAAAGGGCCTGGAGTTATCAAGGAACTGGGCCCAGTCTCCCGCCCTTACCTCCTGTAATCTGGAGGCAAGCATGCGGAGAGTGAGGGCCAGGTCTTATCAGCATCATGCCACTGCCTCTGGGAGGCAAAAATCCAGACTGATGATGACACTGACGCTGGTCGTGCCTTTACCAGTTATCAGAGGATTGAGGAGGGAAGGGGAGGTTCTGTAAACCATGGCTCAAGGGCCACACCGCCGGTTTTTGTACACCCCTTGAGCTAAGAATGGTGTTAATATTTTCCAAATGGTTGAAAAAAATCAAAAGAATAATTATATTTTGTGACACATGAAATCCCAATTTTGGTGTCTATAAATACAATTTTATTGGTACATGACCACGATCATTTGTTTACAAACTGTCTACAGTTGCTGCCATTCTACAGCGACAGAGTTGGGTAGTTACAACAGACACCATGTGGCCCACGAAGCCTACAATATTTACCATCTGGCTCTTTAGAGAAAACAATTGCTAACCTAAAATTGGCTGATTCTGAGGACTTTAAATTTGAGATCAAGATTCTGGTTAGACAGGCCTTGGTTCAAATCCCAGCCCACCATTGACTAACTGGGTAACTTTGGGCCTATTACTTCACTACTCTGAACCTCTGTTTCCCCATCTATAAAGCGAAGATAATAATAGGGTCTACCTCAAAGGGTTGCTGAGAGATTTAAGGGAGACAATGCATTTAAAGGCTCAGTAAACATTAGGAATTGTGATTACTACAATTAATATTCCTTTTAAGTGGAGGAGCCTGAAGACTCGCAATGTCGATCACCAGCCCAGTTCCATCACACATGCCACACTCAGCCATAGCAGAACTGGCCTAACACTCCGCACTCCCCAGCCTGCTCCTCTTTCCAGGTCCCCCTAGGCTGGTGATGCCAGGCAAACACGGCAACAGCTTCAAGAACACTTCACCCCAACTCCCACACACCAGCAGGTCTGGGATGAGCAGTTTAAATATGTAAGTGGGTGAGCCAAGCCAGGCTCAGCATCCTAGACAATGGAGGAAAGAAGAGCAGGGATGGAGGTGTGTGTGGCAATGCTCTTTTCCCAGGCAACCCTGATGCTCCTTGTAAGGCTGGTGGTGTTAACATTTTAGAGAAGAAGAAACCGAGGCTCAGAAACCAAGTGACAGGAGAGGAAACCAAGCCTCGGAGAAAGCAAGTGACTTGCTCAGTTACACAGCTACAAATGGCAGAACAGGGATATATATAATGCATTTGCATAATTGGAAATTCAAAATATACAAAAGAGTATAGCGAAAAGTCTGCCCCCCCAGCCCCTGACTTCTGCCAACCTAGTTCTTCCTGTACGTAACTGGCCACGTATGTCCTTCCAAAGATATTCTATGTAGACACAAATAAATACGCATACACATGTAATTAGATAGCTAAATATAGATACATATGCTTCCCTCCCCCCTTTTTCTCTTTACCCAAAGGGTAGTAAACTAAACACACTGATCTGTACCTTGCTTTTTACACTCAATATATCTTGGAGATCTTTCCATAGAGATTTCTGTAGAGATCCATCTTCTTGGAGACCCTCCATAGAGAGAAACTTCATTCTTTTCACATAGTATCAAGTTGTTTGAGTATATCATAATTTGTTTAACCAATCCCATGTTGATGAACATTTGGGTTGTTTTCAGTCTTTTGCAATTACAAAAATAATGCAATGAATAGCATTGTATATTTGTTGCTTCATTCACGTATGAGTATCTGTAGGATAAATTTCTAGAAGTGAAATTGCTTGGTTAAAAGATACGTGTGTTCATAATTTTGCTAGATAATGCCAAATAATCTACAATAGAGTTGGATCCAGTTTGTAATTCCATGAGCACCACATGAGAATAGGGCCAGGATTTAACTTCAGGACCAAATGGTTCCAAAGCCAGGGTTTACATGGCCGCCCCCTGGTGATCACAGCCATCACGGAGAGTTTTTCTAATAACTTAGGCCACCTCTGAGTCTTGGGTCCTCCTGCTTACTCACCTGGAATGTCTTCTAGGCCTGTGCACCTAACAGCTCTCCTCTTCCTTCCTGGGGGTTACTCTTTCCCCTCCAACATCCCTGTGAGGGCAGACACGGTGTCACATGTCTCCAAAAGGACAAAGGCATGGTGCCTGGCACATGGGGCCGACCTGATAAACGTTTGCTGAATAAATATACCCAATTGTCTTACCAGGCACACAGCTGTCCTGATACCTCCTTCTTCACTCTCAGTATTTAACTGATCACCAAATCCTGTTGATCCTGCCTCCTAAATATTTCTAAAGTCTTTCCACAAACCTCCTCCCAGCTGCCATCTTTACCCAGGGCACCTTAATTTCTCACCTGAAACACTACAACTGCCTCTCACCTGGTCTCCCTGCTTCCGCACCCACCCCCTTCCAACCCACTGCCCACATCATCTGCTTTGGGAACAAAACTTCAAACTGTTCTCCAACATTGATTCTCCTCTTCTTTAGCAATAGAACCCTTACGTTTTGGCTGGGCACATAGCCACCCAGCTAAAGATGGCCTTTCCCAGCCTCCCTTGCAGTGAGGTGGGACCAAGTGATGAAGCTCTGGTTGGTGGATGTATTTGTGGGCTGCACCCTTAAAGGGAAAGGGCCGTCTTCGACTCCCCCTTTTTCCCTTCCCACAGTGACACAGTCAACCATCTTAGACCTTGAGATGGAAACTGAGCATTGAAGATGGCAGAACAACAAAATAGAAGGAGCCTGAGGCCAAAGGCAAGGAGTACCTAGCGTGGACTTTCCAGACAGGACCCCTGGCTGAAGGCGGCATTGCTCACTCTGCCTCAAGACCTGAAATCCAGCCAGCCGGCCAACAAGTCATTCTTGAGGGCCCTGGGAAAGCAGCAGGAAGCAAGACCAAAGTGTCTTTTAATTTAAAAGTTTCTTGGGCATCAACTTGGAGCTCAATCATTTAAATGTCCTCCAGGGTTCCTGCTTCACACATACAAACGTGCGCTCATAAACCAGCAACTCTGTGCTAGGAAAGAATGTAGCATTTTCTCTCCTGTCCATCTTCTCTGCCTTCAGACAGCCCACATTTTTCCTTCTTGACGTCAGCAACCTGCAGCTCTTAGCAATTGCATAGATGCTATACATCCTCTGTGATCCATCTACTGGATTAGCTCTCTGCTCTCTGTGCTGAAGGAAAGCAACACAGACAATCCACAACCAGACGATCAACACACACACAAAACATACAGGTATGTATATTTCCTTTCACCTATGACCAGTGTGTGTCCACTATTGTCCGGATGCTTAGTTGAGCCCTTATAGGACCCACACACAGGGCAGAGAAGCAGCCCCTGCTATCCAAAAGATGGTGCCATCGTGTCTTTCAGAGCTCATATCTGTGTATAACCCACCTGTATATCATGGACTGTGGTCCCCACCTGCCCAGGCCACCTGTACAGCCCCCCTGATGAGTTCCCCTAAGTATGTCTTGAAATTCCCAAAGGTAGTTCATATGAACTCACAAGAAAGAACAATTAATGAATATTGTTCTACTTTTTGTAAGAATTTTCTTCTCCCATGGCCCCATTGGCCAGAATCAAGACGTTCTCTTTCCCGGGGACAGCACAAGGACCCAAGCTGTGTCCAGATGACCACTCCTCTCTCGGGACAGTCATCTTTGTCCTGGGCCAGGTCCTTCTGCCTGACTGTCTTCCTGAGAGTGACAGTGAGAGGGATTCTTCTCCAGGATTCAAGCCCACCCTCCTCCCAAGGGCTCAGGAGCCAACATCATTTATTCACTCCTCAGACATCTATGATCTGGGTGGAGGGAGGGTGTTTTTAGGACTGGGGAAATGTAAAGGGTCTGTGCCTTTGGGTAACAGTGGGCAGTAGAATAGGACTGGAACTGAAGACTCAGGAGAGAAGAGGGAAAGAAAGCAGATGTAGATAAAGGAGTCCTTTCAGTGGGAGTGCTGGGGGAAAAACGAAAGATCCTGGGGCAAGAGTATGGCAACTCCAAAGCAGAAACCTCTGTTTTGGCCTCTGTTTTTTCAAGTAAGGGGGCTGGCTGAAGACTGGAACTTTCACAGTGTCAATTAGTTACCTCCTCTCAAGAAGCAGGAAAGGAGGTAATATATGGACCCCCAGAAGGGAGGGTGAGGGGGAGAAAGTGCTGCAGGAGACGGGCAGGCTGGGGCCCTGGGAGCTCTGAGGTATCAGCCCCTGCTGACAGCAGTCTGGGAAAGCTGCCTGGAGGAGTGGACCCAGCATAGAGAGGGCAGTCAGTAAACACCTCCATGAATGAGTCCAGTCTTCATTGCTTTAAACATCCCAGGAGACATCTGTGGACAAAGGCTCTGATTACTTGGAAGGAGCCGACAGAATTAACAATGGAGATGCTGCCATCCTTGTGCCCAGGTAAGCTCAGGGGAGGCAGCCATGCTCTATCCAGACAGGGTGGTAGGGGTCTGCTCCTGGGCCTGGGGAAAGGGGCAAGAAGCTGCTCTGTGCCAGGTGGGAAGAGGGACATGATGGGATGGAGACTAGGGGAAGGAAACAGGGCTTCAGCATGAGGGCCTTAAATGTTAGGCTGAAGAACCCAGAAGCAGCAGTCCTTGGCTCCTTCTCCAATCTCTGGTTTGGCCCTGCCCACTTCTCCAGCCTCCACCAGGTCCATCAGGGTCACCCAGAAATCCTACAAGGTGTCCTCCTCTGGCCCCCGGGCCTTCAGCAGCTGCTCTTACACAAGTGGACCCAGCACCTGCGTCAACTCCTACACTCTGGTGGGCAGTGGTGGCAGGAGCTTCCGGGGCAACCTGGGCGCTGGCATGGGTCTGATGGGGGGCTACAGAGGGGCAGGGAGTGCAGGGGGCATCACAGCCATCGTGTTGAACCAGAGCCTGCTGAGCCCCCTTAAGCTGAAAGTGGACCCCAACATCCAAGCCGTGTGGATGCAGGAGAAGGAGCAGATCAAGACACTCAACAACAAGTTTTCTTCCTTCATTGACAAGGTGTGGTTCCTAGAGCAGCAGAACAAGATGCTAGAGACCAAGTGGAGCCTCCTGCAGCAGCAGAAGACTGCTGGGAGCAAAATGGACAACTTGTTGGAGAGCTACATCAACAACCTTCCACAGCAGCATGAGGCACTGAGCCAGGAGAAGCTGAAGCTGGAGGCGGAGCTTGGCAACATTCAGGGGCTGGTGGAAGGCTTCAAGAATAAGTACAAGGATGAGATCAACAAGCAAATGGAGATGCAGAATGAATTTGTCCTCATCGAGAAGGATGTGGATGCAGCTTACATGAACAAAGTAGAGCTGGAGTCCTGCCTGGAAGGGCTGACCGATGAGATTAACTTCCTCAGGCAGCTATGTGAAGCGGAGATCCGTGAGCTGCAGGCCCAGATCTCGGACACGTCCGTGGCCCTCTCCATGGACAACAGCCGCTCCCTGGACCTGGATGGCATCATCGCTGGGGTCAAGGCCCAGTACAAGGAGATCACCAACCACAGCCAGGCCAAGGCCGAGAACATGTACCAGATCAAGTAAGAGGAGCTGCAAATGCTGGCCAGGAAGCACGGAGATGACCTCCGCCGCATAAAAAAAGAGATCTCCCGGCTGAGACGGAGGGCCTGAAGGGCCAGAGGGCTTCCCTGGAGGCCGCCATTGCTGATGCTGAGCAGCGTGGGGTGCTGGCCATTAAGGACGCCAAGGCCAAGTTAGCCCAGCTGGAGGCCGCCCTGCACCAGGCCAAGCAGGACATGGCGCGGCAGCTGCGCGAGTACCAGGAGCTGAGGAATGTCAAGCTGGCCTTGGACGTCGAGATCGCCACCTACCGCCAGCTGCTGGAGGGCGAGGAGAGCTGGCTGGAATCTGGGATGCAGAACATGAGTATTCATATGAAGACTTCCAGTGGCTACTACTCAGGTCCACTGAGCCCCGTCTTCGAGGGCCTCTCAGGCACTGGCAACAACTACTCCTTCAGCTCTGGTGGGAGCCGTACTAGCTCCACCAAGGCCGGGGTTGTGAAGAAAATTGAGACCCACAATGGGAAGCTGGCGTCTGAGTTGTCCGATGTCCTGCCCAAGTGAATTGCCACTGCAGCCTCTCCCAGGCCACACCCCTACCATGCTGCCCCAGGGCCTGAGGACAAGCAGCTGTGCAGTGGGGCACAGGCAACAGGAGACCTGGGGTACCCCTTCTTGCCCATGTCCCCAACTAGAAGCCAGTTTTGTCTCTTCCAGAATAAAGCCTCAGTTGCCTCTGCCAACCCACCAAAAAAAAAAAACTCGGCTGAAGCCAGCGACCGACTGCCCACTTCACGCAGCTGTTTGCCAGAGGTTCTGCTGGGACCCATCATGTCACCTTTGCCGGTTTTGTGTTTTGCGTGATGCTGCATCCCCAGTGCTCAGGGCCATGCCTGGCCCAGAGTAGGGGCTCAACAAATATTTGTTGAATACATGAGTTCATGAATTTTATGCTCACAATATCCTTATGTGACATGGTTTTCCCCACTTTATAGAGGAGGAAACAGAGGATCAAAAGGCTAACGTCCCTGTCAGTGAGGGGCAGTCTTGCATGGGTCCCTGACCTAACCAGCCCACTCTAGCCCCAGGCGGGGCACAGCCTCACACAGAGCTTCTGCTTCCAATGGCTAGAAATAGAAGAGACAATTCAGGACTCAAGCCAGGTCTTTGGACTCCCAACCAGAGCCCTTCCTACCCCTTAGTCATTCATCATCTGTTTCCTTGACCTCCCTGTTTCCTTGCTGGCTTTCAGCCAGGGTGGCACTCAGCTCCTAGAGGTCTCTTTACAATCTGTGCCTGTGGTCCCCTCCATCTTCAAAAGCAGCAACGATGCATCCAAACCATTGTGCTGTGACTCTGTCTGCTTTCCCTGGAAAACACTCTACTTTTAAGGGGCTTACTTGATTAGATGCAGCCCACCCTTTTGTCATATTACATAACATAACCCCCAGAGTGGCTTCTCCTCATGTTCACAGGCTCCACCCACATGCACAAGGGAGAGGATTGCACAAGGTCAAGGGTCAGTCAACCCCACAGGGAGCTCTGGAGCACTTCACAGGTGTCCTGGGAGGGGCTGAGATGGTCAGACTGTTATCCCCTTCTCAATCAGTCAGTGACAGCTGGCCTCCTGGGGAAGGGGTGAGACCTTTGCGAGACCACCTCTGAAGCCCTGGCAGCATGCCCTACTGCTGGGGCAGTGAGTCCCTCCTGGAAGAGGGATCTGGGCTGTGCAGCTCCAGGTCATCCTGGTGTGACACCTGGCTGTCACCTCCTCCACTTGTTCCAGGCAGTGAACCCCAGGAGAGGAGGGAACCCAGGGGCTGAGTCAATCCCATATCCTGTGCCTCCTTCCTTCTGCTCCAGACAGCTGTGGGCTGCCATCTTGGGCACAGGCCACAGGTGCTAGCGGAGCTCAGAGGAGGGGGCCTCTGACCTGGGGGAGCCAGGAGTTCTGGGGTCCCTGCATGGCCTCCTGATGCTGCTCCTCGGAGAGTGATACTGCCCCAAACCCCACCCCGCCAGGACATATTTTACAAAATCAGGGTGATCACAGTGACAGGTGAGCACCTTCAGTGAGCAGGGGGATGGTACCGCAACAAAGAATCATCCTGTGTCCCTTATTGGTGTAAAACTTGTTTATAATTCTCCAAGTCTAGCACTAACTCTGGTTTACAGATAAACACAAAGTATTTTGTTGTGTGGGCTTTAACATACACTGAATTTTCCAGGGATGCAACTGCTGTATAAATTGAAGGAAGACGTGTGCTTTGTTTAGTTTGATATTTTGCCAGGAAATATTTCTTTCAGAAAAGAAGCCAGTTATTTGAGTCACCAGAACAACTCCCCGGAAGCTGCCTGCATCTGTACCTGTCACATTCTCAGTGCTTCTATTTTTAGCTAAAAGTCGGCAGTTACTAGACATTATGACGTCTTCCTATACTGATGATTAAACATTTACAGATTGAAATACATTTTGGTTTATTATCTATTGCTTTCCTTTTATTTCTCCTTTATATTACAATTAAAGCAGCATATTTATTATTTACTTGTTTCAGTGGATTGATTGTACTATCTGTGAATTTCATTTCAGGATAGTAGAAGGGGCATCTAAAATATTATGAGAGGGGTGGGGGGTTCTGATGGGTTGAGAGCCTCTGACCTGGGTGAGCGCCTTCTCCAACCTGCCGCGTCTCTAAAGCGCACCCCATGAGACCCTGCCTGGCAGTGTAGGCGCTGGGACCCGTGGGGGAAGCGCGCCCTCTGCAGGCCGCTGGCTCACCTCTCTGGGTGAAATAGGCCCAAAGGAGCCCCTGGGTCAGGGAATTTCAGTCCTGGGCAGAGCTCTCTGGCAGAATCTTGATCCTCGCCAAGTCTGTTAGCATGGCTCCCTCCAGACTTGCAGTCGCTGATCTCTGAACCCTCTCGCCAAGAGGATGGGCAAAAGGACATGAAACTCTGTCTTTCCAGCAAAAAACGCTTCACCCTAGGGACCTGGGCCAAGGGGTGGGCATGGTGGGCATAGCTTGCCCACCCAGGGTGAGGTCCTAAAGGAGATTGGGGTCCCCGAAGCAGACCTCTCCCAACCTGGCCCTCTTTCTGGGAACACCTTCCAGGCTTCAGGGCGAGTTCAAGGCAGTCATCTCTTACAGGAAGTTTTCCCTGGATCCTTCAGCAAATGTCCTGCACTCAGGCAGGAGGAATCTTCCAGGACAGAGGCAGAGAACCGGGCCCACCTAACAGAGCTTACGGCATCCGTGAGTGTGTCCGAACAACCAGGAAGATGCCTCGGAAGTAGGCAGTAGGGTTACCAGATGAGATACAGGACGCTCAGTTAAATTTGAATTTCAGAAAAACAACAATAGTATTTTTAGTATATGTCCCATGCAATCTTGGGAACATACTTATACTAAAAAATTGTGTGTTGTTCATCTGAAATTGAAATTTAACTGGGTATCCTGCATTTTTATCTGCTAAATCTGGCAACCCTACTGGAAAGCTGAGTCCATGACTCTGTCACCCAGCACTGTCAGTGTGACTGACTGTGGAGGTAGCTGTGTGTGTATATGTGTGTCCGCATGAGTGTATGTGTATCTGGGCATACACACACATACGTGTGTGTGTGTGTTAGTGTAGGAGCATGCACAAACCCTAAAGGGAGACCAGCATGGAGACAAACAGAACTGTGGGAAGGCAGACCCTGGAAAGAGATATAATGCATGCCAGGCCTGAGCGGTGTACCTGTCGGTGAAAGGGCCTGGGGTCAGGAACAGCCTGTGTGGACACCATCTGGAGCCCTGGGGCCTGTACCCAGTGGTTCTAAACCCTGGCAGGGCTCCAGCATCCCCTGGGGTTCAGGTCCCCAGAACTACCCCTCTACACACACCCCAGCTTCTGATTCATTAGATCTAGGCTGCTGTTCTCACTCACTCCTCACTGGGGTGGCAGTTTTCTCATCTCCTCTGGGCCTCGAAGAGGTAGGGAGTGGGCTCAGACCCCCAGTGGCTGCAGTGGCTGGGGCCTAGCTCAGCTTCTGAGGTCAGCTGTCCAGCTCCCTGGAGACAGCCGGTCCTCCCTGCCTGCCCTGTGTTCCCCTGCCTCATGAGGAGGAACATTCTAGAAGGAATGACACTGTCCAGTGAGGAAACTGAGGTCACAAGCCAGGCCAGAATAGGAACCCAGCCTGCTGGAGTCCCAGCTAATGGAAGAACCTGGCTCTGGGTGTTGCCCACAGCTCCAGCCTTGGTTTCCTCACCTCTGCACCAAGGGCCCTCAGGCATGGCAACCATTCATTCTGTGTTTTCCAGCCTGTCTAGACCCCATTTCAGTCTCTCCTGCTGTCCCCATAAGTATCCTAGGATGTGTCAACTCATGTGTTCCAAGTCTTCCTGACACCCCTTCCACCCTTTTCTCTCCCCTGTGCTGGAAAGATGTTTTGCAAACCAGCTATCGCTGCTGTTACTGTACCATATTATAATTATGATCTGTCTCCTACTACATGGGAGCTCCTTGAGGAGCTCTACCCTTCAGGGTAGAGACCCAACCTCATGCACCACGTGTCCCTCGGTGCCCAGCTCAGCAGTGTACTAGGAACGTTTGAAGAATGAATGGGGAGACCTATCTCATGAAGTGACTTGTACAGCTTTCCTCCAGGGCCAGTAGCAGTAGATACATTCTAAGAACCTAGACCTGTCTGCTGCTGAATGTGTACACTCTCTATGTAGAAATGAATGGAAACAGTCACACATTAGGAAGTGCTGATATAGCCACAGAGAATGAGAAATTGTGAGGAATATGAGTGTGTATCTTTAGTGTACTGGGCACACAGATCTACCCAGACCACCCAGAGCTTCTGCTAATTCAGCAATTTCATTTTTAAGAGGAAGTTAAGTGGAATGGACACTGATCTATCTTAGGGTACCATCAAATTTAGAGATCTTAGGGTTAGATTAAAAAAATGTTTTAATCTAGTGTATTAGTTTCATATTGCTGCTGTAATAAATTACCACAAATTTAGTGGATTAAAACAACACAAATTTGTTATCTTACAGTTCTGGAGACCTGAAGTCAAAAATGAGTCTCACTGGGCTAAAATCAACTGTTTAACAGGGCTCTGTTCCTTCCCAGGCTCTAGGAGACAATCCGTTTCCTTGCCTTTTCCAGCTTCTAGAGGCTGCCCACTTTCCTTGGCTTGTGGCTCCCTCTCAGCTGGCAATTGCATCATTCCAGTACCTGCTTCCAGGGTCACATTTTCTTCTCTGACTCTCCTTCTTCCCTCTGGCTCTTATAAGGACACTTGTGATTACCCTGGGTCCACCTGGATGATCCAGGATCATCTCCCTACCTCAAGACATCTGCAAAGTCCCTTTGCCACAGGCCTTAGTTTGCCACAGCTGCTATGACAAACGCTGTAGAATGGGTTGGCATAAACAACAGGAATTTATTGTCTCATGGTTTGGGAGGCAAAAGGTATTGGCAGGCCGGGCTTGCTCCCAGAGTCTGTAGCATTCCGGCAATCCTCTGTCACATAGCGTGCACTCTCTCCTGCTGACTTCTAGCCTCTACTTCTGTGTCTGATTTCCTTTGCCTGAAAGGACTCCAGTCATCTAAGATTAAGGCCCACCCTCATTCAGTATGGCCTCACCTCAATTAATAACATCTTCAAAGGTCCTACTGACAGAGGGGTTCACACCCGTGGGAATATGGATTAACGCTTGACCATGTCTTTTGTGGGGTATGTGATTTAGTCCCTAACACCAAGTAAACTAACATATTCACAGGTTCCAGGGACCAGGACATGGAAAATCTTTGGGGGCTCATTATTCTGCTTGCCACACTTAGTTTAAGAGTCAAAATGCAAAATCCAGTCTAGTTATCAGCTTGGGAGGGAGCTGCACTTCACTGAGTAGGCAAAAATCTAGGAAATGTTTGTATCATTTGACTCCAAGGCTGTGGGCTATTTGACCCATGACATTAATGTTTTTGTGTGTGTTAAGAGGGAATTAAGAGATCATCTGTATATATGGCATTCAATAATACCTATACAAGATAATTTGTTCTTTTAGAGTGATAGCCTTGTTGCCAGTAATTAGAAGTATAAAACTGAAGAATTTAGGAGAGAGTTTTAAGTTGAAATCTTACTGAATTTATGGACAATATTACAACATATAACAGAACTTTAAAGTCACCATATTTTAATTTTTATTATTCTCTTTCAATTTTAAATTTTTATAGCTTTTACTTATTGGTATTATAAAGATCATTTAGTTCTCAGGAAGGAAGAGTTTGTTGGTTAAGTTAGAAATTGGCTACTGAAATAGGGAGTCTAATTTATAAATGAAGTTTAAAATATCTTAAGGTGTTTGACTAAGTTTATAAGCTGAATCACACACACATTGTTCAAAGAGCCCAAAGGGGATTGTTAAAATTTGCTCTACATGAATATAATAATAAGATTTGCAAGCCAATTTTTAAAGTCTCCAAGGGAATCCCTGATCTTTCCCTCCCCAGGCTTGCCTTAGCCTAGAGGGAGAGGTGTTGGCTGAAGTATCCCAGCAGCCTGAGTTTCCTCAGCAGGAGGCCTAGCACAGGTGTCTCTCACTGCATTTTTAATTGTTCTTATTGGCATTGTTGTTTTGGACCTTTTTATTGTCAGCAAAAGCAAATAAGTATTTATATTTTGTTATGAATCAGTATTTCTAATTTAAAAGAAAAGAATACAATCAAGAAAATTATCCTATCAAGAAATTAGATAAGAATTATAATGTTAGAATTGAATTGGAGAGGACCCTCTGCTTTCAGTAAAGGCAGATTTAGATTCCTCAGGCCAGTCTTCCTGTTGGGGCAACTTAAAAAACTGGCCATGGTATCTAACACTATCTTGAAAGCATCAAAGAGCTAACAAGATCACAATGAGATACCACTTCACACACACAAGGGTGGCTATAATTTTTGAAAATGGAAAATAAGTGATGGAGAGAATGTGGAGAAATTGGGACCCTAGTGCATCCTGGTGGGGATGTAAATGGTGCAGCCACTGAGGAAAGTGATACAGTGGTTCCTCAAAGAATTAAACAGAGAATTA
>PVKY010006247.1:0-16243 GCA_004027775.1 Bradypus variegatus
TGCCTGGCAGAAAGCAAGCACTCTATTAAGTGTTTGCTATCGTCGTGGTTGTGTTTTTGGGTGCTTTAAATGTACTATGGGGACCTCAGACCTCATGATTATTCTGTGAAAATGCTTAATTAATATTACTGTACTGGACTGATATTTGCTTTTGGGACACAAAGCCAAGGAAACAATTTCCCAAGCATTTATTGGCCTAGTGGAATGTGGGAAAGAGGGGGTCAAATATAAGTTTTAGTGGAATGGGGAAAATACACTCAGGGATCAGGGTTGGTGCTTCCATTTTCCTATCTTTAAACCTTTAGTACTCATTCAGTTCTGCATGTTTCAAGTTTTATATTCTAGAACTACCATGGAGTTAGGGATCAGCATATAAAAAGAGTTTAGGACTTTAAAGAGTATCCAAACCAAAGTTCAGACTTGGTGTTTAGAAGCATTTTATTATTAATAAGTAAGAAGAGTTTGGAAGAATTAAATCATTGTATCAGGAAAATTAGTGATCCTCTTATGAACTTGTACTAGAGTAGTACAAGCCAGCTAGTGAATTAAATTTTATAAATAGTAAAGTGGCTTGCTGATTCCCAAAGGTTGTCAGCAGTTTGGAGTGTAGAAAGACACGCTACTTACTGGAAATCTAGAACCCTTTGAGACTGGCGAGTTGTACAGCCTGAGAAGGTGGGTTTGGACAGACTAAGTCATTTTGACCTGGTGAATTTTTTTCTTCCTATAACTTGTATTATTGAATGATTTTTTTTTGGAGAAAATGAGTCATTAAAATAGACAAATGTCAATTTTAAGGTGCTGTGTTTATCTCTATTCAGCATTCTTAGGATGAATATGGACAAAGACTGCTGGATGCTCCTGAATATTGATGTGAGAAGTTAGGGCCCAAAGAATTCAAGTTTCTTTCTCTGTCTTATATGTTCCTTAATAACTTCCAACCTAACTTTATCAAGTGTCTTTTTAAGTTATAATTTGCATATTTTCTTAGGGAGGGCCACTAGGTTAAGCAGTATTTAAGAACTAGTATCATATAAACTCTGAATGATGAGATAAGTCAATGTAACGTTTTATTGAATAGTAGAGAGGCCAGAATGTCTCTGCTCAGGCTATAATAATTAAATAATTCATTTTTGTTCTTTTCCTCTGACGGATTTGCCTATGAATTATACTGAAAGCTGTATATATGAATTTCCTGATACAGGTGTTCTTGGCACAGAGATATTAAAATTTGTTGCATTTGCTAAAGAGTCTTATACTTTTTGCAAAATTAAAATACCATTCGTTCATTACACATTCATATGCTCTTTCCCTTCTCCCCTGATCCCTCCCTTCCCAACACACACACACACACTGTCTCCCAAAAGGATGTTCCCCTTCCACAGCTGCTGGAGGACTGGACTGATACTCCCGGTACTCCTGACCGTGGCAGTGAGAGAAACCTGGCAGACAGAAGAAAAAACCTGCGACCTGGTAGGAGAAAAGGGTAAAGAGTCAGAGACAGAATTGGCTCTACTGAAAAGGCTGAAACCACTGTTTAACAAAAGGTAAATGAGGAAAACTTTAAAGGCCTTGAGAAAATGTATTAAAGAGTCTTTTCCACTTCTTACAGATTTTACTTCCATATTACTCTGGAAGAAGTGCATGTATAATAACCTCCTCTGGAACACAGTTTTAATTCAAACTTTAGCAATATTGGTCTTATTTAGCCATTGATACCTTGCATTCTTTTATGATAAAGAGCAGATTCCCAGCCCAGTTTTAGCAGTAATGTGAAATTCTCCCCATTCATGAAGAAGAGTAGCTGCTTCCAAGACTAGATCCAGAAGACCAATGTATAGGAACTCACATACTATTCAATATCAGATAAACATGTTTAAGCCTATACATTGTATCATAAGTGTCAGGAATCTTCAGATACATAAATCTGAAGATGATCCTTAAGAATGAGGGAGTACCTCATGAATATAGACCCTTATTCATGGGAAATACAGGTAACGTTTTCACATAGCTTAGAGCAGATATTCTAGAAATAACTAACTATCTTGAGTGGCATATTTTTATCAGTCATCATCAACAGTTAGGATCGTTCAGGGTCATGATGTCTCACAAGTCAACAAATAATACTACTATATTTAGTTGTAACATCAGATGAGTAAATCACACACACTTTTATTTTCATGAAAGGAAGGGAGGCTGCTCTTCCTGCGGTTGATCATCAGTAACTGTCCTTTTCAGTCTTTCTTCTCTCCTCTCCGTCCAGCTTTGAGAGCACTGTGGGCCAGGGCCCAGACACATACGTCTACGTGTTCCGGGTTTGTCGGGAAGCTGGCAACCATTCCTCTGGGGCAGGCCTGGTGCAGATCGATCAAAATAAAGGGAAGGAAACAGTGGTGGGGAGACTCAACGAGACTCACATCTTCAATGGAAGTAAGACTTTCCCTGTCAGTTGATTAATTGATCCCAGCTCAATCCCTTTGACATTTCTGTGCATCTCGACCTTTACCAGACCCTGTAGGATATCATAGGTTATGTCTGGTTTAGCATGTCTGAGACTGTAAGGCACTAGCTATCTATTTCCATAGCTGCTCTGGAGCCAAGTTTGGGACATGATGTGTTTATTTTAAAGTTAGTGAAAAGTTCATGCAGAAGAATATAGTCTGCATTCTATAGCCTGAACTTCTGTTTTTCACCCAAATACTTGGATTCTCATCAGAGTAATCAAACTTTAAATTTTTAATAGTTGTAGGGTTTTTTTTTTGTAAACCATTCAGGCTATAAAAATTTCCACACTAACTTGTGCTTTAGTGGTGATATTTCTCAAAAGTCATAAAATCATACTGCTGGAAAAGACTATGTATCTAATTCCCTTCCTTAAGCAAACAAATAACTAAATTATCCAGTGAAGATGATTTGTTCTTTAGCATAATGCAGAATTTAGGACTAGGGGTCAGAAGACCTGGGTTTTTGACCTGGCTAATCATAATTAGTAGCCCTGTGACTTTGAAACATCATTTTACCTTTAGCTTGTTTTTTCAAATGCAAATTTACCTCATTCTCTTCACTGATTGTTGAGAGAAGAAATGAGATATTTTGCTAAAGAACATAGTAAATACGAAAGAAGAAGAAATGCAGTTGAGGTTTAAGAATTATCCACTTTGAATTCATGCATGGCTGATTTCAAATCTTAGGCTTCCCCTGCTATCCACTGATTGCATGGACCTTCTTTTGCTGTTAGCAGGTATTCAGAAAATGTGATTCAGTGTTAAGTAAAGGTATGAGTCGTAATTGTTTTTGTACTATCGGTTGCCTGTCTTTAATGTGGAAAATTAAGATTATTCTTATATTAGTGTCTGATTCTTATTTATCTTAAACAAGGGAAAACAAGACTGCTGTAAGGAAGCAAGTTTTAGCTTGTATTTCTGGTATATAGCACTCTTAACCAATGAGGAATATTTTAATTAAAACCAATTTTACTAAACTCAATTCCGGTTCTGCCATACTACCCAAATCTGCCTCTGCTTTTCCCCCACCCCAAAGCTCCATTTTCCTTGTTCCTTTTCAGGCAATTGGATCATGCTGATCTATAAAGGGGGTGATGAGTATGACAATCACT
Organism: Bradypus variegatus; assembly: GCA_004027775.1. NCBI lineage: Eukaryota > Metazoa > Chordata > Mammalia > Pilosa > Bradypodidae > Bradypus > Bradypus variegatus. Next base: position 3,617 of record PVKY010006247.1, read on the forward strand.
GTGGCAAGGAGCAGCGCCGTGCCGTGGTGATGATCTCCTGCAATCGACATACCCTCGCGGTGAGGCATCGGGGTACAAGCCTTGGAGGAAATAAAAGGACTGCCCTGAAGTGGGAGAGAATTTCTGGATGGGAGGGTAGATTGGGATGGAGCAGGAAAACCAGGAGTTCAGTTTTTCTGTGTGTCATAGACACCCATGTTCCATCAATACAGAAAATAGGTTATTGAACTAGTAGGAAGCAGATATTTTTGCTTTTTGTGAGTCTTTTCTTTTTTGGAATAGACGTCAGAAGAAAAATTTATCTCATATATGTTATGTCCTCTCATCATCAGGACAATTTTAACCCTGTGTCTGAGGAACGAGGCAAAGTCCAAGATTGTTTCTACCTCTTTGAGATGGATAGCAGCCTGGCCTGTTCCCCGGAAGTCTCTCACCTTAGTGTGGGTTCTATCTTACTTGTCACGTGAGTACCCTCTTTACCTTGTCAGTTCAAATCTTCCTTTTTTTTTTTTTGTAGGTCAAAAATGGTAGTATATAGACACAAATTGTGTGTGTTTGTGTTATCACTGTAATTGGAGGGAAGGGTGACAGCTTTGGGTAAAAATCTTCTTTAAACTCTAACTGTGCAAGTCAAAATGAGGAGGTTTAATGTTTTGTCCCCAATAAACATTTACATTTAGAAGTGCTTTATTCTACTGGAGGGCTAGTCAGTTTTTAATTACCATCCCATTAGATTAGTAGGACTTCTAGAGTAATGAAAGCATATATTTGAAACAGTGATTATGCTCACCTGTTAGTTAGAATCACACACTATGTCTCATTTTTTTCCTGAGCCTTTTCCTTATCCCAGACTAATAGCATTATTTAAATTCATTTTTATTGAGATATATTCACATACCATGCAGTCATACAAAGCGTACATTCAGTTCACGGTACCATTATATAGTTGTGCGTTCATCACCAAAATTAATTTTTGAACATTTTCATTGCCACACACACTAAAATAATAAGAATAAAAATTAAAGTGAAAAAGAACAATTAAAGTAAAAACTAACACCTTTTCTTGCCCCCATTTTTCTACTCATTCATCCATAAAGGGACAAAGGGGAGTGTGGTCCTTATGGCTTTCCCAATCACATTGTCACCCCTCATAGACTACATTTTTATACAATTGTCTTCAAGATTCATGGGTTCTGGGTTGTAGTTTGATAGTTTCAGGTATTTACTGCTAGCTATTCCAATTCATTAGAACCTAAAGAGTTGTTTGTATTGTGCTTAAGAGTGCCCACCAGAGTGACCTCTCAGCTCCTTTTGGAATCTCTCAGCCATTGAAACTTCTTTCATTTCCTTTCATATCCCGTTTTTGGTCAAGAAGATGTTCTTTGTCCCATGATGCCGGGTCTACATTCCTCCCTGGGACAGACTGATAGCACTTTAATTGGTTATTTAAGGGAAGCTCCCAGCCCCCTTTTTCATTCATCATCACTAGCCTTTTTTTTTCTTTTTCCTTTTTTACAGAACATAGCCTAGAAAACAGCTAGCAATGAATATAGAGATTATTCCTTAGTATCCGAGTTTTACTGTTCATCAATTTTTAAGTATAGATTTCTTTCTTTCTTTATAGGTTTGCATCACTTGTTGCAGTCTATATCATTGGAGGGTTCTTATACCAGCGACTGGTGGTGGGAGCCAAAGGAATGGAGCAGTTTCCCCACTTAGCCTTCTGGCAGGATCTTGGCAACCTAGTAGCAGTAAGTAACGGGAAAGTTGGCTGAGTCTGTAGCCTGCATACAAAATTGGATGATCAACCATTCTGTTTTGCCTGGAACACAGGACTTTCAGTGCTAAAACCATACAAGCCCCAGGCAAACCAAGACAGTTGATTGCCCTAGTACAAAGTATTAAGTTGTGTAATGTCAGTTTCTGGCCTTGCTAAGACTGAAGACCAACACTGTTGATGGTTGGAAAAGTGATCTCTTCTCCAGGTTCTGACTTAGCTATTTAAGGGCATCTAGATGGCAAGATGAGGGAACTTGAGGCCTAAATGGAAGAAACATTTTCTCCCTTTTCCTAAATTTAAGCTGATCTCGGATCTTTTGAGTTTTCTTTTCTTTATCCCTGGAGAGAACCAGTTCTTACCAAATTCTTAGACCACAAATATACTTTCCCTTATGCTGAAGTTGAATATTCCAAATCATCTCCTTCTTTTGCTTTTTTCCCTACAGGATGGTTGTGACTTTGTATGCCGTTCTAAACCCCGAAATGTGCCTGCTGCATATCGTGGTGTGGGGGATGACCAGCTGGGGGAGGAATCAGAAGAAAGGGATGACCATTTATTACCAATGTGATTGCACTTTGAATGTTTTGCTTCTTCTTCAGTCCCCCAAACCAGAGCATACTCAGCCAGATTTCTCAAGCAGTCTCCATTCCAGTCTCTCTTCTCACCCTTAATATTGCTCTTTGCTTTCCAGTTTGCTTTTGGTTTGCATCCTTGTCTCACTATTAGAACTGCTTTCCCTTTGTTCCATATTTTCTCTAGAGGTACAGTTGTAGAAAAGAGATATAAGAGGCTTGATATCAAAAGGTACAAGTAGGATAGTTACAGTGGGCAAAAGGGTGTGATTGGCTCCCTGGCCCTTTTTTTTAAACACATTTTTCACAAGTTTTTATGACACTGGATTTATTAAAAAAAAACAAGGCAAAGATATATTATTTATACAAGGTTTGATTGCTTTCACACTATTACTCTGCTATTACTCTGTGCCCTACAGTAGTCTCCATGAGAATCTGGATGTAATTTCTTGCTGCTTGGAACTACTTTGCAGTGATTACTTGGTTGCATTCCAAGTATTACTATTTGCTCTGAGCCTGAGGAGGTTCTGGACTTGCTTTTCCCACCTTTGGGATTCAGATGGGAAAAGTGTGTATTTTCCCAATTATAGGATTGTAAGACACCATTTGTTGGCATTGGGGTGACTTTTTATAGCTGGATTGTGGTCTTGTGGTATCAGTCTGTTTGTAGCCAAAATGCCTAATCCAGAAATCCAGTCAGTGGGAAAATGAAATGGAAAAGACCTCCTATGCTTCAGAGGTCCCAGAAAAGAAGTCAGCTTACCTTGTAATGGTGAGATTGATGGGTTTTCTTCTCCCACTTGTGGTAAAAGCTGGCAAAGCTTTTTTTTATTCCTAAGACCTTCCCTATACCAGTATTTCTAAACATACTGCACTTTCTTCATAGGCATGTCATTTTGACCTGTTTTCCCTCCATATCATCTGGAAAGGGAAGGGAAGCAAATGTGGGACATCTGGGGCTCTGCTGTCCTCTGGTGTGGAATGCTGCTGCACCTGTCCCTTATGCTGGCTCAGGGAAATGTCTTCTTGCCCACATTTCTGTGGTGAATGGTCTTTAATCCTCTGATGCTTCTGCCTTTCTGCTTAGGCCATGTGCCCAGAAACCTGGGCTGATATTTCTGTTATAATGAACCCCCTAGGCCACTGAAGAGTGGCATGGCTCCAGTGGACACAAAAGGGATGAAATCATTAGGCAGGGGGCTTCTTAGAAGCTTTTTAAAGGAAATTATTTCCTCTTCAACTTTCAGTACTATTAGAATGATTTTTTCCTTTCTAAACAGGGAAAAAAATGATGTTATAAAAGCATCTTTTATTTGTTTGCATCCCTCCCCCACACCCTGGTGTTTTACAATGCAAAAAAAAACTATACTTTTTGTACAGAAACACTGAAAAGATTAAAAACAAACCAACCATGTTGGCCTGGTTATTTGTGTGAAAGAAAGTAGATACTGGAGAGAGTAAGACAACTGAGACCAATTTTCATCCATTTACTGAGGAAGAAAAAAATATTTAATATTTTCATTGTACAAGGAGTAGCACCTAAGGCAGGTATTTATATTCCTGACCTCAGCCACACCCACGCACTCCTGTTTTATAAAGCTATAGGACAGCAGAGTTAGAATTGAAAAGAAAGAGTAGAAGATAACAGATAAACTGGACAGGAGCAGGAGATACAGAAAGAATAAGAGCCACACATATGCCGAACACTTTTAGTCCCTGCAGCAAATCTGAAAGATGCCAACCAGGTCTCCACTAGCTTGGTGACCCTGCCACAGATGCAGGTGAAAATGTTCAATACTAAGGGAGCTGAGTAACAAGAAATCTCTGGCCATAGCTACAGTGGGACAATCCAGAGGGAAGAGGGGAAGTACCCAATTTTGCTACTTATGCCAAACAAACTAGACAGCCCTACCTCTCTTGGGCAGGGGGTGGTGAACCACATCCCACCCATCTCCTTGCCTGATTATATTGTACATTCCTCTCTTTAGAAAAGTGAGACCTGGCTAGATGCTCCACTTCAGGATAAGGCTGAGCAGCCCTAGATATCTAAAAGACTGCCTCTTTTACAAATGTACAAACATTGGGTTAGGGTAAATGGAGATGGTGAGAATTGTAATGATTTTCAAAAATAAAACAGAACTCGGAGAAAATTTCAAAGCTGCTGCCATGTAGCACCAGCAATCTCTTTCACTTCTCTTCCTTGTCTCAGTGATCCCCTCTACAGAAGATTTACATAATTGGAACAGCTCTTTCTTCCCTGCAAAGTTTCTGCTAGTACCAGGTTATAACCTGGAGAGTGGGTAGTGTCTGCCTTAGGCTGGTTTGTGCAAGAGGCCACAGTTAGGTGTCCTTGAGGACATTTATCTTGGCACAGATCTTTAGGGCAGGGCCCAGCTTGATGTTCATGGCACTCATAAGATGTTCTTCTTTAAGTAATAAGAGGGCCTGTCCATCAATCTCCTGGGAACGAAATTCCTCTGCAATCTCCTGGCAGCCTAGAAGGAAATCATGAGAATGTCTTAAGAAACTGCATGGGGCCACCAGGGGAAAGGGGGAAACAAAAGATGAAACAGTCCTAGCAATTGTTAATCCCAATGTGGAACTCGCTTATCCTAAAATTCAATAATACCAAAGTCTGAGCTTTGGAAGCAAAATGAAATTAAGAGAGCAACTGGCTACTAAAAAAAAAATAAGATCCAAGCTCAAGAAAGGAAGACTAAATTGCTCAAACATAGAAACAACTTTATCCCAATGGCTTGGGGTAAGAGGCAAAAATACGTATCTTCTTTTACCTGGGTAAAAAAAAAAATCAAAGCTAGGGGCCTTTATGCCATATTTAAGGGCCCAGAATTCAGAAAGACTGAAAGGTAGCAAGGTTTTCTTTTCTGCAGAAAATCCCTTTGTCAAGAACAGCTTAAAAATATTCTTGCCTTGAAGGGAGTGAGGCAACAATAGTCCCTTTGCTCCTAATCCCTTCTCCATTCAAAAAGGTCTTTTATCCATGGATATCACGTTTAATCACAAATTAAATATTTCTTACCCAAGTTTTTGGTGACAAATCTAACTGAATCATAGAAATGAGAAACAAACATTACAAATCTGCTGGCATGGTAGAGGACAATGTCAAACCAGAAATGAGGAAACCAGGCTGTAGACACAATTTGAATGACTATCACAGTAGAGCCTTTCTATGTTACCACACTCCTATTTCTTAAAAGTTAGTTCTGTTCCTGATTACAAAGGTCCATGTGGAATGGCCTAAGGAAGATAGTGTTGGAACATTAAGCTCAGAGATGACCTAGGTTCTGTTGGAAAGGCCCTAACTACCTTGTAGAGAAGCGATGAACTCGTACACCTCCTCTACACTCCAACGGCTAGGGTTACTAGACAGGAACACAGGGTTGATGCCATGTAATTCTGGTGTAGGTGGAGCTGTATTGAGGTTGCCCAGGTCACGTTCTCCATGCCCAGCTCTCACTGACAAAGGCCCAGGAGATGTAGGGGAGAGTGCTTCGTCATAACTGGAATTATCTGAACCCCGGCTAGAGTCCTCTTGACCCTATAGAAAAAAGAATGAAACTGCAGTCATGAATAACTCAGTGTCATGAGTTCCCCCCTCCCCAACCACCCTGCAATGGCATTAATATTGGGCACCAAGGAAAAATGAATCCTTACCACATGTGAAATTTGCAAATGCCTGAAGATACTACTCATGTGAAGTATAAATTATCACTCTTGATTTTCCTTTCTTACCTATACTACTAACGATTAATCTAGATTTTCTCTCTTCAAGTAGTGTAAAGTGTAGGGATTAATGGATACGTGAACCCACGCTCAGGAGAGGAGACAAAGGACAAAATCTCTTGGAATTTGGAGTAATGCAATCAATATGAAACCAGATTTCTAGTCTCACACCGCTTTACCTGGGTAAAAGTATTGCCCTGTAGGGGAAGAGGAAAAGAAAAGGCCCATTATAAGCATAGGTGGCTCTGCAACAGAGCTTACCCGGTGGCGCCTGCCCTGGACCTTGGCACGGGCAATGTCAGGGGAGCTGCGACGTGGTCCACGCCGGCGGACCCGAGCGTAGTTGGCTTCTTGAAAGTCTTTCATTTTCTTCCTCTTCAGCCGGAATTGGTGGCTACAGCTCACGTTGTACCTTCAGGTCAGGGCATATACAAATATGAAAGATGCTACAGAAGACTATCTACTACCTGCCCTAAATGTGAAATGGTATTTTAAGACCTGATTTGGGGAATGGAATGAAAGCAAACAGGGAGACAAAACATCAGCTGTGCAATGATCCTAGGGAAGGGGTGTGACGTAAGCTGTAGGAACCAGTGCTGAGGGCAAAGAGAGGGATGCCTACAGTACCTCTTAGCGCAAGTCATGGAGCAGAACCTCTTGGAGCCACGGAACTGCTCTGCAGGGGCATACTTCCCACAGTACTCGCACTTCAGGAGATTCGCCTTCTTATCTAGCTCTGAAAAACAAGGGGTCCCTGGAGAGTTGCCACTGGTTTCTGCAGCTCTCAGGCCATCGTTATGCCCAGAGCTGGATTCTCATCACTCTCAGAGATGTACTGAGATAGTTAACCTCCAAAGACCTACACAACCTAATTGGGAATCCCTAAAACAGTTCAAAATCCAAAATCATGAAGACTTGTCCCTCAAGAATATCACGAAGTCTTTAAAGTCTTCCTAACCTTAAGTCAGACTATTTCCAGTTCAGATGTTTCTTACTAATATTATCCTAATTCATACTGTCAGATTTTAGACATGACTCGGTTTCTGAATGGGAAGGGGAACTCTAACTTACTGATGACTAGAAAGATTTAAGATTCTCCACCCCACCAAAAAAGATTTCCAAAAGCAGGAGGAGAATGTAAATAAGAAACCTTAATAGAGATTATAAAATCTAGAATAAGGAGAACTGGACATGAAGGCTATAAATGTCCTATGTATTTATCTCTTGAAAAATATATCCTTAGAGTAAAAAGGAATTCAACAGGTTACATTAGTTTGATAAAATTTCCCTAATCCTACATAACTCCTTCTGTGTGGTTTCCATATACACTGTATGGTTTCTGTGTGTAGATGACCATGTCTTTCCCATTTCAGATGAAAAGCTATTTTACACCAAGTCCTCAAAAATGTCTCCAATCGTCTCCTTCCCCCAGAAAGGCCTCTAAATACTCACCAGTAGATGGGCTGTCCCCTCCCAAGGGGCCACCTGACTGATTCTCATTCAGCACTGTTGGAGGGCCAGTTTGCAATGGTTTCTCAGACTCTTTCAGCAACTGAGAACAACCCACCTGTCCCAGAAAAAGTTTACAGTTAATTAGCCTAATGTCTTTCTGCCCTTATATAGCTCTCTCCAACATTCCTCACCATCATGTCTTTGCCAGGATCTATGAGTTAATGGCCAGGACTGGTTCAGAGACAGTTCATTTTCAGCCTGGCAATCAAGGGTCTCTTAACTGGCTTTTTTCAGAGAAGCCATCAGAGGACATGTTCCTGCCCTGGCTCCCTATTTTGTCCTTTTCCTTCCTAGTGCAAGGAATACACTTAGGAGTCAAAATACTTGAATTCTTATCCTGGTTCTGCAACTAGAAGAGTCCCATAACTTCTCTACCACAATTTTCTTCACTACAAAACAATCTATCTCACTAAACATTAAAGCTTTAACATTTAAATAGTGTTACTTTTTTCCTTCCCCCTCTTTTCACTTTTCTGATCCACATATTCTATCCTTTTCTCTTCCTTTCCTTCTTTCTAACTAACCAAATACACAACACAAAGCATTCTCTAATAGTTAAATAGTTCAGTGCCTTTTGATTTTAGTGGAATTTGAAAACACAACAATCAGACCAAGCCCCCACTTTAAAGTCCCACCTTATGGCCCTGCCCTCACCGGGAAAGGTTCTGCTCCTTCCTGGATAACAAAGCCTTCGATGATGTGGGTAAGAATCTGGGGCTTCACAATGGCCTGTGGGGGTTTTGAATCACCCATTTGTCTGGATACCATGGCTAGTGAAGGAGGTGGTACTGCAGGGGCAGGAGTCAAGGCTACTAGTTCACTGCTTGGAGCATTAGCATTCCCACTGGCCACTGGATCAGCTTTCTCTGGAAAACAAACACAGATTAACATAACTCTGTTAATAACTGACCCATCTATTAGCCTAGCCATCCTGACCGTTCACAATCATACATCTTCACCCTTGATCCTTCACCCTGAATTCTGTTTCTGGATCTAATCATTTGTCCTCCAAGTTCAGGCCCATTTTCTACTGAACCAGATTTTGGCTCATTCAGAACAATTTATTCTCTGTGTACCCCAATAGCATTTTAGAACCATTATTCACCTCCAAGACTGCTCTTCTCCTCCATGGCCTTTGGGCTCTCTGCTACTGGAGATGCCTTGGCAGGAAGTATTGAACCCAGTGTAGGGACATCTTCTCTGTCCTCCTCAGACTCAGCCTTGCGTTTAACAGACAAGGTCTGGGGTTTGCCCTATATAATGAATAGGAAAAAAAGAAACCAAAATTTATGAATGAAGGATAATAAGGAACCACAATTACTCCCATTACTTTCAGAGATTTTCTTAATTCCAAATTTAGTTTTCCAAATTTCCCATTTGAATACTTCCCATGGTACACTAAAATTCCTGGTCATTCCCAAGAAGTATAACTTCTCTATCAAGACAAAAGGAAATGCAACATTATTTAGTCCTGACCTAGACCTCAAGACCTCATTATAGACAAGAACTCTGGTTTTTCTAAACATGGATTTAGTCAAGGCTATCTTGACCTAACTTAGTACAGATCCAAAATCCCAGAATGATTTCAGTAGAAAATTCAGGAATATAAAGTTCAGATATTATGTACATTAATATACCTTTCTTACAAAAAGAGCAGATAAAACCAGTATCTTAACTTTCTCAACTCTTTTTTCCCCTATTAAGCCCGACTTCTACTGACCCCTAGGTCCTCTCCCAAGAGTGACAGCGTCTTCAAAACCATCAGCTATTACTCACCGGTAGGTGCACAGACTGCATGTAGAAGGCAGCAGGGACCTGGGCTACAACAGGTGAGGAGGTAGTGGCCCCGCCCTTTACTACATGTGCTGTTCCCTGCACGGGGGCAGGGGTCATCCCAGGGCCCAGTGTAGGAGGGCACTCCTGCAGTGCGCCAGGCGTCTGGGATGAAGGTGGCGAGGAGGCCAAATGGGCCTGACCAGCTGGTTGCACTGTACCTGGCATCCCCCGGGAAGCAGGTACAGCAGCTGCCAGCTGTGCCAATCCCAATGCCTGTGCCTGGGCTGCACCCGGCTGTCGGGTACCCACAACTTGTACAGGGATATGGGGTGGTGGCTGCTGGGTAGCTGACATCTTAGCAGCCCCTAACTGTGGAGGCTTGATAGGTGCTACAGGTTTGGACTGGATGGGGATGGGTGCCTTGGGGGTTGGGTCAGCTGGGAGTGCCAAGGGTGAAGATTGAAGCATGGGTTGAACGACCAGGGTTTGGGCTTGCTGCTGGGACTGGGAAGGTGGGACCTGCTGAGTAGGTGGGACCTGTGGCGGCTGAGGGGCAGTGAGGGTTGTGGCCTGCTGCTGCTGCTGCTGCTGGGCCAGCTGGAGGTGGGTAGCTGTGTGGAGCAGCTGGGACTGGCGGTGCTGGAACTGCTGCTGGTGGTGGATGGCGATCTGCTGCTGGATCACCACCTGTTTCTGCTGAAGGTGGATCTGTTGCTGTTGCTGAATCAGCGAATGGGGCTGGATCTGTGTGTAGGTAGCTATAGGAACAGGCCCAGAATGGAACAAAGAGAAAGAAGAGCGGAAAATAATTATTAATCAAAAGCAAACTCAACTTTCCAAGGTGTACCTAGTTTTGAATCATATAGTGAATAAAAATCTAGCCTGCAAGGAACTCCAAGATAGCTCACCCATACTCTTTCCTCATTGTCAACTATCTCTAGTCTCAGAAATCTCAAGGAAAATAATTCTCTTGTTCAATTATTTAACAATCCTCAGAAACTCCTTGCATTTATCTAACTTTTAATTTCTTCGCTCTGGTTAAATTTCATATCCTTTTGCTCTGTACTCAGCAGAGAATGGCTGGCTCATCCTCCATATGACTGGACTAAGTCCACGTTTTATTCATTTTGCATAAATGAACCCAGCCCCAGTGCCTGGACCTTGAGAAGCCCTTAATATCTGCTGAAAGCAAAAATACCCACAAAGGTAAAGATACCAACTTTTCCCTGTGAATGCCTCAGTTTTAAAAATTTCATTTTAGGTCACTACCTATTAAAAGTCTTAAGACTTTTTTCCTTAACGGTCAGCAGTTGGAAGCTCCAACTTACTTAGTTTCCTCTGCTGTAAACTGGGATTGACAATCTACACCCCTCCATACTTTACTAGAATATCCAGAGAATATACAACGTGTGTGATACGAAAGTATTTTGGAAGTAGAAGTGCTATGGTATGTGCATGCCAGATATTGGTAATACAACTGATAATTTTTGTGACAAAAACTAAGGTCCTAAAAACAAGGCAAAAATAAACATAACCAGGTAAGCTACACACAGCTAACTATATCTAACCATAGTCTGAAAGCAAGTATAAAAACCATTTTATTTTTTTTATTTATTCCTTTTTTTTGTATCACTGATACAGATGATTACAAACTGATTATAGAAAACCACGGTTTTATTTGCAGGTCCTATGTGCTTTAATACATTTACACCATCCCTGCTCAACATTAGGCCAACTAACTATTAAACACATTCCTTATGCAAATTATAAACTCCATGAGGACAGGCAGTTTGTTTTTCAAAGATGTATCCCTCAACACCTCCCGGAACATAGTAGGTGATCCAGTGAGAGCTTGGTGAATGCATGGGTAGAGTGAGCAAACTGAAGAGTTCAGGGCCTAAGGAAGGGAGTACAAGGCAACTTGTAAGCTGACTGCTACCCACTGGAAATAGACCAGATTTATTCCTGTTATCTGTCCTCCTGCCTCCCTGGACTACTATGTTCAAGGCTGATGGGATTCTCTTTCCTTCTATTGTAGGGCCAAGAGAAGTAGGAAGAAAAGATAAAGAAATGTACTCTGAAGATTTCAAATAAGTTTAAGAGAGGTGATAGCTCACCTGAGCTAATAAGTGTCTGGCTGGGAGCAGGTGTAGCTGTCCGGGTCAGGTTCATGCCCACATTCTGACCACTCCCCTCTGCGTCGGTCTTTTTGGCTGCTGCACTTTCTGCCTCTGTCTGGCTGCCCTGGCTCACAGTCACTGTTTGGGCTGCAGGTAAGGGCTGCACCACTCCTGTGCCCTTCCTGGAACAACTCCCACCACCACCCATTCCTGAGGAAGGCAACTGACCCAAGCCCCCAGGTGCCTGGCCACCTCCTCCTGGACCCATGGACCCTGGGATGCTATTCCCACTGCTTCCACTAGCTTGACTAAGGTTGAGGGACTGGCCTGCAGCCCCAGAGGAAGCCTGAGCCACAGCTAGGGCCTGGCTTGAGGCCTGGGAAAGGCTAGAGGCGGCAGATGCTCCGGGAGGAATGGCCTTCTGAGTTGAGCCTTGCATTTGGGGTCCTTGGGCTGAGGCCTGTTGGTTCCTCACTGCCAAGTTCTGCACCTGAAAGATATGGAAAAAAAAAAAAAAAGAGAGAGAGAGAGAGAAAAAGAAAAAAGGATTGAAAAAAGAGAGATAAAAAGTTCTACGGTCAAAGACTTCTCTGACTGAATCAGAAGTAGCAAAGATAGCTACAGTGCCATATTCCACAGCCCACCTCAACTTGGACCCCAACCTTTACAGCAGTATACATTAAAGGGCTTCCAGTCTCCTGGAGAGGAAGTTTGGAATCATTTGATTTTTCAGTCTCCTTCATTCACTATCAAGTCTGTCATCAAAATTTCCCTTAGATTTTTCCCTTTCCTCTCCTTTCACTCATTCAACATCTATCAAATGCCTACTATGTTTCAGGTACTATAATGGTTACTGGGAATGCAGGATACTGGGAAGGACACAGTCCTGACTCTTAATGAGTACATTCAACAAAATTGCCAGTTACAAATAATGTGCATAGGTATACACAAAGTACTGTGGAAGCACAGAAGAGGAAGTTCAACTCAAGGTTAGGTCAAGCAGGGAAGCCTTCCTGGAAGAGGTGATGCTCGATCTGAGACTCAGGAGATAATAGTGAAGGCCACTCTCTCTCTACCTAAGCCAACTTGAAAGGTGAAATCACTGCCCTCCCCGTTACGTGGG
>PVKY010006248.1:0-16232 GCA_004027775.1 Bradypus variegatus
TGGAAGTTTTGCCTCAAATCAGAATTCAAATAACCAAAGAAAGAGAGCCTAACTTCTTTTTTTTTTTCAATTTTTTAATCATTTTTTATTGTCGAATATAACATATGTACATAGAAGTGATAACTGTTCAAGTGCAATTTAACAAGTAGTTAGCAAATTTCTAAAAATATTATACAGTTCCACAGTTTCAGTTATTTCCTTATTGTGAAATATAGCATATATACAAAAAGGTATAGCTTTCAAATTACCATTTGCGTCAGTTTGGATATATTATATCCCCGAAGAAAAAGCCATGATCTTTTAGTCCAATCTCATGGGATATGGGGATTAGGTTGTTTCCATGGAGATGTGACCCACCCAACCATGAGCGACACCTTTGGTTAGGGTGTGAGCTCTGACTGAATGTTTCTGTGGAGGTGTGGCCCTGCCCATTCAGTGTGGGCCTTGATTAGTTCACTGGAGTCTCACAAACAGAAGGACGTCAGCGGAGCTGCAGCTACGATAGTACAAAACGCCCCAAGAGCAACATTTTGGAGAATGCCATTTTGAAACACAACCTGGGAGCAAGCAGACGCCAACCACGTGCCTTCCAAGGTAACAGAGGTTTTCCGGATGCCATTGGCCATCCTTCAGTGAAGGTACCCTGTTGTTGATGTGTTACCTTGGACACTTTATGGCCTTAAGACTGTTACTTGTAACCAAATAAACCCCCTTTATAAAAGCCAATCCGTTTCTGATATTTTGCAAAAAGGCAGCGTTGGCAAACTAGAACACCGTTTAACAAGTAGCGATAGAACAAGTTTCAAAGGATGCTGTGTGTTACAGTTCCACCGTATCAATTCTTTCCTTCTAGCTATTCTAATACCCTAGCAACTAAGAAAGAAAATTATATTAAGATTCAGTATTCATAATCCTTTGTTAAATTCTATCTTGTCTGTTGCTACCCCTTCCTCTAGTTGAATCACTTTCCTGATCTTCAGGGATGTCTGGGCAGTGACCACCCTAACCTGTTCATGTTGAAAAGGGTGTCAATTTTATGGGAAATGGGTACACATCTAGTTGATATTCTTGAAGAGGCTATTGCCTCTGGGTTTTGGAACTTAGCTGGCTTAGGAGTTCTCTGAAGGATTTAAGTTTCTGAAGAATAAACCTAGTGAGTGAAACCTTTATAGAGTCTCAGATAGGGATCCGGATATGCTTTAGGGTTTTCGGGACTACTGTTGACTTGGGCTTGTCATACTGTGGTCATTTAGCATATCTAGGTGAAGCTTGCATAGGAGTAACCTCCAGGACAGCCTCTCGCCTCTTTGAATTCTCTTAGCCATTGAGACCTTATTTTGTTGCCTTTTCTTTTCCACTTGTTGGTCAGAAAGGCACTCTCAATCCCTCGATGCCAGGGTCAGAGAGCCTAATTTCTTGAAAACCTGCTGGCCCAGGAAAGCTGCTCTTGGAGGCTGCAAACCAAAGAGCGGCCCCCTTCTGACAGCTCTCAGGGACCACTCTCAGGGACGGCGGGTCACTGAACAGTGTACACTTCCCCTCACTTAATTTCATGTCACTATCTTTACTCTGGCCCATCAGGCTCCTAGCTTTGTGTGGAGTGATACGTGTTTTCTCGTCTTTCCTCTACGTCTTCTTTTCATTTGGGTTGTTTCCCCTGAATCTGTATTCTTCTGGTTGTTAACAAGGGGCATATTTCTATGGTGGTTTCCATGAGGTTGTCCGGGGAGATTTTCTGCTTTTATAAAACCTGCCTGATGGAGCCAGGAATGGTAATTTGTTTCATGGCTAAGCCCTGAGTTCCAGAAGCTTTTCCTTTCTTTTCTTCAATTCTCTAAGCAAAACATGATCCCTGCATTAGGGAGCCCATAAATGGTGACTCATCTACCAATGCAGCTTATGGAAGTATCCATGGGGAAGCCCCACTTTCCACTTCTAGTTTCACATTGGCACCAGCTGCCCTTCAGACCCGCGCTCTGATTCCCGGAGGCCAGACGATCGTGGGGCCTTCCCAGGCCTCTCCCAGCTTTAGCCTGTGGCATTGGTGGGATCTGGCCAAGTTCACTCAGAAGGTTCTTTTTCCTTGTTTTGATTTCTGCTACCTTTTCCTAGTGTCTGCTTTCCATAGAAGGAATTTCATGCAGGCAATCTCACTTCTTTATTAGGGCTCTCATCATTTTCAGCTTCCTAGACTCCTTTAGATTTTATACAAGTCTTTAGCTGGGTGATTCCTCTTTTAATAGTAATCAAAAGGACAGATACTCCTAGAATGTTAAAATATTTCTCCTTCCTCAGAGGACCTCAAGAACATTTCACCACAGACAATACACTATATATTTTTTGTAATGATTTTAAAGACTAGCTCTTTTGCTGTTGCCGTTAAAATTGATTATCTCCATAGATGACTGTAGCATTTTTCCATATCTGTTCTCCCAAACTTTCCAAATATGGCAATCTAACAGGATTTGTGAGCATGAGATGGTTTTGAAGAAGAATTAGAAGCTGATGTTTGATTCCTGCCGTTTCACAAAGCAGAGGGCTGCTAGCTACCACAGGGAAACTTTGTGAGGGGGTCACAGTTTTTATCTTGCTCCCCAAACAAAAGTGCAGCACTTGGGTTCCTGGGAGTAGCTTCCCTGGTATTTTAAAATTCAGTTTCATTTCATCAGCTATGTGAGACTCCTCTCTCGTCACCTCTTATACCCTGAGGAAATTCTTTTAAGAAAGGAGACGTGTTGGGATGGGGTGGCCATTGGGGGGTTGTCAGATGGGAGGTCGCGGTTCCCCCCATGGAAAGAGCCTCCAACTCGCAGACAATGCTGCCACCTGCCGACAAAACGCAGGATTTGCAGATTTTGTGAATAGATTTCCTCCTTCCCGTTTCCATCTTACACTTTGGAGAGCAAATATTTCGTTTTGCATTAAACGTACTTGATTTTGCCGCCTTACATTGGATCCTAAAATCATTTTAATAAACTTGGGGTAGAGGGAAACACAAGGGCAGCCCCCTAGCTGCCTCTGATCCTCCTTCACATAGTCCGGCGTTGTTTCCGCATCGCAGGGAGGAGGGTAAAACGTGGGTGAGGGGGCGGGAGAGTTGTTTTTTGTTTGGGGGAGGGATTGGGAGGGTCAGGGAACAGTCCGGGAGGAGGAGACAGACGCTATTTCCCACCCCCACCTTTCAATAATACCTAGGGTTTGGCTTTTAACCCACGTATACACCTTTTTATGTTTGAAGTAAGCGGTGGTGAAGCTCTTTGCTGCTGAATCCTGTGTGGTAACCCTCTAGTGAGCTTCTGCGGTTTCTCCTGTGATCCCACTGAAAATTAGACCCTTGTGTGAGGGGAAGGGTGGGCCAGCTGCCTCCCTCCGGATCACGCTGTTCTGATGGTCGCGGTCTGGCTGCAAGCACAATGGCCGGGCATCTGGCTCAAGTGCACAGACGCCGGCTACGGCTGGAGGCGCCCCCCGGCTGTTCTGGGCTCGGGAAGCTTGAAGACCGTCTCCACTTCCCACAGCAGCAGGCTGGGAGCCCGGCAGAGTTCAGGGGACCGCAGAACCCAGCCATATCGTTTATACAGATCCCTGAAAAACTCTAAATCTTGTGCATTTGAAATAAGCTAGAAGAGCTAGGAATTGTCATTTGAATTTAGCTGGATTTTCATATTCTTTGTATAGGACACACTACTGGCTATCTTTAAAAAAATTTAATAGTTCATAGCAGTGTGTTTTTGAGATGAAATTAAGTTTGCAAACATTGGAAATAAAAATGGAAGGCACAACTAGGTCGTCATTCATCTAAGAACATTAAGAATTTACTTGAGGGGCTTAACTTTTGCAGTTCCTCCC
Source organism: Bradypus variegatus (assembly GCA_004027775.1). NCBI lineage: Eukaryota > Metazoa > Chordata > Mammalia > Pilosa > Bradypodidae > Bradypus > Bradypus variegatus. The sequence continues at coordinate 3,850 of PVKY010006248.1, forward strand.
TTATCTTACCTCCATCCGTCCAGTTTTAGCCCTGGTGATTTCTCTAAAGATTCCAAGGAGTATCTGGACTAATTTTATTGTCTCCTATCTTTTCTAAAAAAAAGCCTTGCCTGCCCTGGGCTGGAAGGTGGAAGCAGGTAGCTATTCCTCCACTAATATGTACATAAAATAATGCCAGTTTGGGATAAAGATTTCACAAGAAGAAATATTATGGGTGTTTATAGTAAACTTTTCTTTCCTTTTAGTTGAGGAAAACAATGCTTTCCAAGCCGCATTGAGTAATCCCATACTATTCATGATCAATTAATCTGGTGTAAAACAACTATTTTCCCACCATCCAATCCCAGCATCTTGGATCCATGATATGAGTAGTAATTATTGACAGGCAGCTGTGTGCTAGGCCTGATCCTTCTCAAGTGTAGGTTACATGAATTGAGGAGTAATAAACATAAGAGGGTGCCTGGAATTAACAAATTAGACCCTTTTACTCTTCCTGGACAAGAGGGATTTGTAACTAAAACATCTGTGAAATCAAACTCTTTTACCTTTGAATAAAGAGAAAATAGCTGGTGTTCCTGCAACTCGATTCTATTTTAGCAAAGGATGGTAAGGCTTGCAGTCGCGTTGTGTGACGGACATTTGTAGTGTGGCAAGCTGGCGTGTAAATTCTTAGCTTTGAGGTTGTCACAAAAACAGTTTCCCATTGTCTGTACTTCACATCACTTTGTGTGGCAAAGCAGTGGGTTTTAAACTATCTCGAGCCTTTGGTGGGCAGTGTCTCAGGGAAAGATGCAGGTATCGCCTCTGAGATGGTCCTTACAGCTGGGACAGCCTTGGTCCTGAGACTGACTCCTGTCACCCAGGCAGAATCTTTTCAACCTTGTCAAGCCTCTTTCCCCATTTATAAGATTAAATGTACAGTATCAGCCAGATTTGGGAAAATGAAAATTTTGCAACTCAGGGATTGAACATTGTGCTATGATGAAATTATTCCAGCAGATGACAGCCATATCCCTAACATTGTCTCACCTGCTGGCTCCCAGACCTGATTCTTCTCCCCTGTGTAATTGAGACTTGCCACTTTGCGCTATCAGAAATGAAAGCAGACTTCTAAGGATATGCTAAAACAATTAAACATAGAAGAGTAATAAGAAAATAAAATTAAGTCTGTTTTTAAGAAAATGTGTATACATTCCTGGATTAACAAACAGCAGGCTGAGGGACCCCACTTTATTGTTTTCTTTGGGGGTGTTTAGCACAGCCCACTCCCGTGCTGTGTAGGTACAATCTCAAGCTTACTTTCTCTTGCAACTTAACTGGAAGGCTTGGCTTTACAAAGTACCAAGTGTCCTGGGTTGGTTCAGGCAACTCTACCAGGCAAAATCAGAGCAATCCCTGGAAAAGAGGAAAAGACTGAAACTGATCATCTGTGGACATTTAAACTTAACCAATTGCCTAGAAATATGATTCCCATCCAAGAGCTGAGAATATATGCTGTTATTCCAGCTGTACACTTACTTACCTTTGATAAGTTATAGGCAAATTAATAACGGTTAGCAGTAATCCAAATATGAATATTTCATGTTTTACAGCATTCAGATTTTTTTAATTAACTTGCTACCCAATATTTGAACAAATACATTGATTAAAAATGAAATATGTGGCCCAAGCTTAAGCCTAGGTTTGCATGCAGCTTTCCAATGTCTAATCCTGTGGTTTACCCACAATCTGCATTATTTCAACAGAAAGCTTCACTCACCCCTCTGGCTCCTCAGGGGTTCACAGTAGCACAAAATTTAGGTCTTGCCCTCCACTAAAGGGACAGAATTAACTTTTAAAAGGGCTGATGTTTGGTGCAGGGAAGAGAAAGAGAACAGAGAGAAGGGACCACTAGCTGACTTACTATAGTCCCTCCCTTTCTACAGCAGAACAGAGCTAAGATCAGAGGCCAGGGGCTCCCCCTTTCATCCGACGGGAAGAGACAGTTGTCAGAAGCTGCATGAGGTCTTGGTTTTGTTTTACAAATCTGATCTTTTAATCAAGAGGTTCTTTTTCTTTGGGAACACAGTGGTCCCTGGGGGCCACTACCCTTTCCCCTTTGAAAACTTGAGTTCAAATTCTCTAAGTCAAAAGTGAAAGGTTTTACTTGTATCCCGAGACTATCATCTACCTAGTAATCGCTACAGGAAAGCACCAAAATTGGGGGAGAGGGGGGAGGACATGCTTCAATTTACAGTCCTCAGACGTATCTTTTAAGAGAAAATTCTTACCTTTGAAAAGAAATGCAATAATAGGAAAATTTACTTTTTCAAATCTCTCTTATTGCTTTGAATCATGAAAGAATATGACCAGTTTGAGTTCTCTTAACTATTGTAGTTTTAATAAATGTTAATAGTTAGGCAGACATCCTTGTTGCTCTTGCCAAATGTGGAATAAATCAAGTGGGTTCCTCCGGACCCTGCCCCCTTCCCCCCAAGTTAGGACAGGAATTCAGCAGGAAGGAGTCCTTGGCAGGGAGAATAGCACAAGGCGCCCAGTGCACTCAGCTTGGAGCCTGTTATGCCCTGGAGGGCTACAGGAAATGTCTGAACCCCCAGTTGCGTGAGTAGGTTATCTTTTCAGTGCCAACATTAAAGGGCTACTGCCCGATGAGACACACAAGAGACAGGTGATAAAGCCCTTTACCACTACCCAATTTCTAGATAAGGTTTATTACTCTGTAGATAAGATTTATATTAGGTTTATATTTTGGTTTTTCAGTCCTGACGTGTCAGCAAATACCTACAATTGCCTTGATGTGTCTTTTAACTTTTGTACTGCCCCCAAAATTCGTAGCAGCTCATTTCCCTAAAAGCTTCTATTCCTATAGGTGTGGTCCCCACTAGGATCCTTCCCACCTCCGGGAGCCCACCCATCTTCCTTGGGGCAGAAGCTCGTGCAGGCTGTGTCCTGACTGCTCAGGTCACTTCAGCAGTGAGGGGCCTGAACAGGAACAAAACCTTTTCATAGAGCAGAAGGGAGCTGGACTTTAGACCCAGACTTGAGTTTGCATCCTGCTCCCCTCCCTTACGGGCTGGGTGTCTTTAGGCAAGTTTCATACCTTATCTGTAAAGAAAGGGATACCTGTTTCTGCATGTTGCTTCCAGGGTTAAAATGACAAGGACCACGCAAAGCACACCGTAGGTTCTCAACACATGTTCATTTCCCTCCATCCAGAAAGGCTGAGAGATTAGCAAATGATCTTGATTAATGAGAGAGTAAGTGGTTTATTCATCTTTTCCAGAGAACTCCAGATAGTGGTCTTAAGTGTGCCCCATTCAGGCTCTTAACTTTCAAGCATTAATTTACCAACCTCTAGTCAAGCTTCTATTTAACCTTTAAAGTAAAAAAACAAACAAAACAGGAAAGCAGAAAACCCTTTGGCTTACAGCCGTCAGGATTATTTTGTGTATTAAAATGAAGACAGTGAGCACAGCGCCAGAGACCTGGGAGGCGCCTGAATTTTTAGACTGGATCTGTACAGTTGCGCAAGATCTTGGAAGAAAAGCAGGCTTAGAACCCCGAAAGCTCAAGTAACCTTCATACACTGTGGTGTCACATGCTAAACTGGAAAGCTGACCCTAATCCAGAATCCTCATTTCTTACTAGGGTTCAAACATCACTTTTTTCCCCCAGGCAATAAGCAATGTAACTTAAGCAGGGAGAGACCCACCCACACCTTCCCCAAAGAAAAGGAAGATGGGTCTAGTGTCAGGCTCAATTAGACCCAATGGTGCTGGCTCTCCTAAAAGGAATAATGCAGCTTTTGTGTTATGTTCAAGCAGAAAGCTTGGAAATTTTACAAAATAATCTTACCCCAAAAGAAACCTGGGCTGAAGCCCTCTTCCTGGAAAGGGGGGCCATCCGGGAGTTTTACTCTTATCAGCCCTTGCTGGAATCAGTGTTGTTAAGTTTAAGGAAAAAGTCATCTCAGAAACAACTAAGACCAGTGTGAAACCAAGAATATGACTTACTCCACTGTTACGGCTTTTATACTTTTTGCGTGTCAGCTTATTTAGTCATTGTCTACCAAAGCGGCTTCTTTGCTAGAATTGTGGGTATTCATTCATCTGCCCCGAAGTCAGTCTCAGAACCCTCAACAGCCGGGAGGAGTGGCCAGCCTCGGAGCTGGAAGTGCTTAAAATGCAAATATGCAAGAACTCCCAGCCAACGGCCCCATCCCCCAGGAAAAGTGCTTAAATACAGCCAGGCCTGGAGGGGAATGTTAAAAAGAGGGGTTGAACTGCCCTCCTCCCATCCACGGGGACCCTCGCTCACTCTGGGAGATTCAGTATGCATGACTGGGCAGGCGAGCCGCAGGGACAGCGCTCTTTTAACTTTTCTGAACAATGGCTTTAGTTCCCTCCACCCACACCCACTCCAAGGGCCAAGAAACCCATCTTTCCTCCCCACTTCCATATCTCCTGACCCACTTTTCCACATTGCTCCTAGATCTCATTTCTACCCCCATCCCGCTCCCCTAAAAAGGGCCACTATGGGGGTATATTGACTCTTATAGATCTGGTTTTTAAAAAAATATTTCATTTTGTTCAATTTTTTTTTAAATTTCCATGTTGTTGACAGTTTATAACCAAAAGCTCTGCAAATCTCCAGACTAATCACACTTGTAGAAACAGAACATTTGGATGTCAGTAGTAAACCTTATACAGAATAAACTTGTAACCTTGAGTTTCCTTGCACCACAGAGGGTGCAAAAGTGTACCTTACTTCCTTTGACTCTGAGCACTCCAGCAGCACCTCCTACCCTGGCGTGAACCCAGACACATCATGCCTTCAAAATAATTCACAGATACCAGGTTTTTGTTTTTTCAAAAACATACTTCATATTTCCTCTTTTATTATATAAATATCAGTTTAACCTTTTACTGTAAGAATATAAACGTTTTAAGAGGATCTTTGTTATTATTTATACAAATTCACAAACAGTACAATTAATTGATAAAGGTCTCTGGGTTCCTTTAACTCCATGTTGGTAAAGGTCTTGCACGTTGCTGTGGAGGACTCTAAAAAAAATAAACAACAAAAAAAAACCAACAAAAATATACATCCTACACAAAAGCAAATCTTTTTTTCTTTAAAGCCACAAGTTCCAACCCCCACCAAAATAAAGAAAATTATCTATTCCTCCATTTAGAAACAATTTTGTAAAACCCAGGAACTCCATTTTATTAACAGAACAGAGATAAGACACGAATTTCAGCCTGGTCCCCTTCGCGTGGAGCCCAGGGGCTCTGCTCCTCTTGTTTCCAGCAGGAAGCCTCCCTGGGTGAACTTTTTTGTGAGGAAACTTGGAAGAGGGCGAGGAAGGGCAGAATTTGCATATATAATAATCTTCAAGACATACTCTGCATCTCAAACAAACAAAAAACAGTTCAAATCTCATTTCTCCCACACATTTGTGCTATAAATTAAGTCAAGACTTAGAAACATCACTGGGTCCTCAAATCCCAGTGGATAAGCAGAAAAGAAGAGCCAGAAAGTGTAAGTGGGACACACTGGGTGGATGATGGTTGGGAAGAAGCCAAAACAAAAGACGTACAAACCCAATGGGCATCTTTCCAGTCTAGGCACAAAAATGTTTCAGTCTCAAATATCTCTTGTAGAATTCCAGGGCTTCAGAGAAAAAAGTAAACTAAAACGAGGTAGCCAGACACACACATATATATATAATTTATATATATATAATATATATAGAATATATTCAGCAGAAAAAAAATGGTACTTAAAAAGGACCGTGATTTCAAATTTCTTAAAAAAAAAAAGATAAAAATAAATGAAATGAAATGAGCATGAATATCAGAGTTTGGTAAAAGGAGAAGTGATGAGAAGACACTGGGACTAGTTACAGAAGTGGAAGAAGGGTGAAAAGGCCGTTGTAGCTGGGTTTGCTTTTTATACACTTCAAAATAAAAACCAGATCACAGTATTCAAATGAAAGCTTAAGTGAAGGCAGACATTTTCCTCAGCTCCCCAAGGGTGGAAAGGGCTAGCCATTCTCCCCCCACCCCCACCCCATTTTCAGATGCATCGCAGTGGGGAAACAGTAGCTGAATCAGTCCTCCATCCCCCTGCAGAGGAGTGGGTGAGCAAGTAGCTGAGTCCATCTCTCCATCCTCAGGGGAAAGACAGGAATGCAGGGTCGGGTAGCAGAGGAGTGATGGGTCAGTCGGTTTCCATCCCCAGATGGGATGAGAATGGGCGCTTGGTGGGGATGGGTGCTGGAGAAGGGAGAATAAAACAATCCTGAGGCTTCCTGTCATCGCCCCCATCCCATCGGCTGCAATGATTTATGTATACGTGTGCATGGAGGGAGTCTGGGGGGGCCAGCGGAGGATGGAGAGGGCGGGACAAGGGGAGCTGGTGCTGCCGCCCTCACCTGACCTTCTCACTGTCCGTCATCTGCCAGAGTCCCAGGTTGAGTACCTTGAGGCAGGGCAGCTGCGTAATGCGCTCCAGGCCGCGCTTGGTGATTCGGGTACAACCGTACAGGTCAATGCCGGTGAGCTGGCTCAGGTGCTCAGCGATCAGCTCCAGGCCCTTGTCCGTGATGCGCACGCACTGTCCGATGTTGAGGGTGCGCAGCCCGTGCATCTGCCGCACCATGCGGTTGATGCCATCGTCACTGATGTGGCAGGAGCAGAGGGAGAGGGACTTGAGGCCGTCCAGCCCCTGAGCTATGTAAGCCAGACTTTGGTCCCCAACCTTGTCACAGAAGGACACATCCAGTCCGGAGAGGCGCAGGCTGCCCATAGCCAGATGCATGATGCCTGTGTCACTGATGTTGTCACAGGAGCGCAGGTTAAGGCTGCGTAGGCTGCCCATGTGCGACAGGTGCAGGAGGCCCGCGTCTGAGATGCCCCCGCAGAAGCTAAGGTTGAGGAGCCTCAGGCCCGTCAGCCCGCGGGAGATGTGCTTTAGGGAAAGATCGGTGAGCTTCTGGCAGTCCTGCAGCGTGAGCTGCTCCAGGCCCAGGCAGCCCTCGGCCGCACTGCGTGTCATGCCGGCCAGGTGCCCGATGCCCACGTCCGAGAGGTGGCGACAGCTGCGGAGGTTAAGGCTCTTGAGGCGCTGCAGGCCCCAGGCAATGAGCAAGAGGCCAGTGTTGGTGATGTTGCTGCAGCCCCCCAGCTCCAGCACCTCCAGGCCCTTGAGGTACTGGGCTATGCGGCCCAGGCTGCTGTCGGTGATCTGCTTGCAGAGGCTCAGGTTGAGGGCGCGCAGAGAGCCGATCTCCTGCACGAACGCGTGGCCCAAACCGTTGTCGGTGAGGTTGTAGCAACCGCTGAGGTTGAGGCTCTCGATGTTGGCCATGCCCTGGATCACGTAGCTGAGGCTGCGACGGAGACTCAGGATCTGTACCCGGCGGATGCCCCGGGCCTGCAGACTGGGGAACAGCGACGGGTTGGCCCGGCGCAGGTGCAGCTTGGCCTCCACACCCCGCCACACCGACTTGTGGTAGGCGGCGTCCCGCCAGGCCGTGCACACCTGCGCCGCGCGCCCCTTGTCCCGGACGTCCAGGTAGCCGAAGATCATGGCCAGCAGCTCGGGGAACAAGCACGAGATGTGGGTCTCCATCTTCCTCCTCCCCCCTCCGCGGCGCCGGCGGGAGGAGGCGCGGGCCCCGCCGCTCCGGCCCCGGGGAGACGACTCGCACGGTTCCTCCCAGCTGCCGCCGCCGCGGGCCCAACGGGCGGCCCCTCCCCGCCTTCCGGCTTCGGCCGCCGCCGCCGCTCCTCCTCCTGCTCCGTCCGTCCTTCCTTCCTGCTTGCCGGCGTCGCGTCCCTGCCCTCCCCCCGCCCCGGGCTCTGCTCGGTCCTCACATCCCGGGCGGGGAAGGCGCCCCCTCTGCGCCCCCGGAGCCCGGCTGGGCCCGCCGCCGCCTGCGGTCTAACCACGCCGCGCTCCGGCCGCGCCGCGCCGCCGGCTCCGCCGCTCCCACGCCCCCTGCCGCATCCTCCGCCTCCTGCGCTGCCGCCTCCGGCTGCCGCCCGGCCCAGCAGGCCGGCGAGGGGGCCCCGGGGGCTGGGCGCTCCGGCTCCAGGTGCCGCGGAGGCTTCCTGCTGCCTTTGTCTCTCGTCCGCTTTTCAAACCTCCCTGCCCCAGGCCGCCCGCACTCCGCCGCCCAGGCGGGGGGACCAGGAGGCCAATCCGGGCCGCCGGGCGCACGTTCCCTCTCCCCCCACCGCCTGCTGGCACTTGGGAGCCGCCGGCCCTGGCACAGAGGACGCCGCGGCCAGAGCGCGGCTCGGCGCGGACCCCGGGCGAGCAGGCGGGTCGCGCGTTTGGTAGAGTCCGGGACGTACCCCTCCGGCCGTCAGCTCCTCCGCGCCGCCCCTCCTCCCTCGCTTGCTCCCCCCGCGCGCGCGCGCGCAGTGGTACGAGCCTGCGCTGCCGGAACTGTCGGAGCCGTTACCCTGGAAACCGAGTTCTTCCTATTCTAGTCGCCCCTGATTTTTAACCCTGTGGGCGCCATCGGAGAACAGCTGTCAGCAGAGCTCTTCCCCACCCTTCTTCTTTTCACCCCGCCGTCCGTTATTGAGCCATTCCCTCTCTGGGCCACGCCCCAAGCCTGTTCCTTCTTTTCCTCTGTTGCTGACGTCTGTGCAGCCCCTTCTCATAGCTTGTCCCCTACAATTCTTGACCCTTACTTGACACCCTTCTCCCTTTATTATCCTTGCAAAACCCTTCTCCCAACACTAGTACTCAATAATCATCACCGCAGGTGTCCTTCGTTTTACTGTCCCTAATGTCCCTTAACACGTCTCTGCTACCACACCCCTAGCTCCCCCCAGCGGAGCTGTTGCCCACCGTTCCTTTCTCCTAAGTCTTGTACCTTAAATTGCGGACAAAATCGGCGTTATTATTCCATACCTTAGTTTAACACTGACCCTCTCCAGGTCTCATTTTAGACTGTCCTAGAATTATCACTACTATCTTCTAGCATCTTCTGGGTGCTTCCAGACACGGCCACCAGCATGCTTCCCTGGGTACTTTGTATGTCAAACTTCCCTCCACTTCCGGACTCTGCCCTTCCCTTGAGGCTGCTAAACTGTCGGGTGCGCCTCGCGGTTCCCTCGCATCCCCTCAGCCTGCTTTGCTCTCGCAAGGGAGTGGCCTTCCCTAAGCCTTGTTTTATGATTTTCCTTCTCATCAGCTGTTAGACTGTAAATTATTCGGCCCAATTATATTGCTTGTCAGGATATTTGTATGTACTAATGCAAATTTACTTTTTTATAAAATGTGATGACTGTTGGACTTGGTTTAAGGTGCTCCAACAGATGTCTGTTGGTTCATAAGCCGTGTTTTATGGGAGCAGGACAATGCTCCATTCTAGAACGTGGCTCTTGAGTCTTAGATGCCCACACGGAGAACAGGGTTTCAGGGTTTCATTTTAATTACCCCTCCCAAACCAAGAATTTTTTGGATCAGAAATACAGGCCCTCTATATTTACATTTTTAACCAATTTACTGGCTCAGCGATTAGACCCAAGACAACCAGATTTATCTATCAGAAAAGGAAAACTATTTCATTGATTCTTTGAGGACCTGAACAAGATTTTTGAATGGGGTCCACATTTAGTATATGAGACTTAACTTTTGGCCACTTTTCTTTTGCCCAAGAGAGGACAGCACACCAAGTACAGATTTATTAATAGGCGTAATACATTTTGGACCCCGCCCACCTTGCCTGCTCCTGAATCAGGAAATGTCAGAAGCAAAAATTCTCACAAGTTTGTTACCTCACCCCCGTTACACATGGTGTGAGGCCTGTTGGTTTTTATAACCTGCCTGAATTAATAGATTGTTCTGTTAGTCATTCGGATGATTCCAGATGTCCTGTGCAGTAAGTGTCATAAGTCTGGAGTGTATCTGGGCTTACACTCGTGTCAGTCACCGCCTAAACATTTACTTTAAACTCTGCATGAAAGTCTCTCTTTTTGTTAGGTGGATGTAGGTGTGTGGATGTTGAGGTCTTAATCCAAAGCACCTACAGTATACCTTAATCCTATTCAACAGAAAACAAAGTGCCAGGCCATACGTTTGGGGTGGATTTACAGACAGTGCCCCACCTAAAGAGAAGAGGCTTAGTGGTTTTCTTCCTCTGGAAAGACCATTGTTCTCAAGTCTGAAGAGTCGTTTGGAGGAGACTTGGAGCACTTTCTAGAAGTTGGTCACTTACCCACTTCTAGTTCTAGCAAAACCTTTTCTTGAGTTGAACTCTGGAATTTCATTAATACAGTCTTTTATGTAAGATAGTCAAACATATATTACAAGGATTTTCAGGATAATCTATATGTTTTTTTTCACTTTAGGTAAATAGGAAAATATAACATCAAGAGACCTTACAGGAAATGAATGGAGGGAGGGGCAGTTAATGGCATTGAGGAAATGATTCCCTTCACATTTGGGGCACAAAATGTATGGAAGATGTGTATAGATCAGAGACTCTGCTTGTCTGGAAAAGAAATATATCAGTGCAGAAAATCCTGTGGATAACTGATCATGGTTTAAGAAGAGGTTGAGATTTGTGTATATAATCAAATTCACCAGGTTGCATCTAGAATAAAGATTTCCTGATTCAGCTATGAACTTCTGTGTTTAGAAGCAGATATGAAAGCCTTGTGTAGGGAGTCTCTCTAAAACTTAATCAAGATTTTTAAAGAAACTAGATTTTCAGATACGATTTGTTTTGTTTTGTTTTTTCCACCAGGGTGTGGCCTAGGAAAATGGAAAGACCCACCCAAAGATCGGGATTAGTGAAGGCTGTGGAATTCCTCATTCAGAGAGGGAAGCCCTGGCAGGAAAGATCAGGAAAGATGTGTAATTTAGCTCCTCATTCGAGAATATATACATACAACCACAACTGGTGGCCCAGATTCTAGCTTGTGGGTGTCGGATCAAAGGAGTTAAAATATGTTGTGCATGTTTTCCTTTAATTTTACAGGAAATATGGCACAATTCCTGCTACGTAGTAGGCTTTCCCTAAATACTGTTGAACTGAAATAAATGAGATGAATACCAATAGTATATTTTTATGAAAGACTTTTTGCATGTTACATCTTTTCCGAGAGTTTCTGGGCAACCAATAGCAGTGGACATCTAAGGTTTATGAAATGGTGCCTTTCCAGCCACTTTCCATTTTCAAGAATTCCTTCAAGAGAGCAACTCAAAGGGAGAAAAAGGTGAAAATTTTGCTTACATCGACAAATTGCCAGGAATACCCCAAAACACTTATTTACTCTTTCCCAAATTATTAGTTTGCTGTATCCTGTGAACAAAGGCTTGGCATCATCTTTATCCACCACCATAAAAAAATAAGGGCTTGAGATCCAGGTAGTCAGAGCCCTCTCATTACGATGATTGTACACTTGGATGTACAGCCTGGAAAACTCGTGAGAGTAAAAGGGAGTGCAGTTAATAATCACAATCAGACGACAGGGCAAACGAATGAATGGGCTTCCCTCTATTTTGAAATGAGGTTGCTGTTTGTAATCAGTAGTTTGCAACTTTTGGATGTTAACTCTAGTATGTGTTTTCATATTTTTAGACACCCATCCCAAAGGATTAGAAATATGGTTAGAGAATAGTCCCAAATATAAGCTATTATTTGTTCCCATTAACAAATAGTTTAGGTACTTGTTGCAAAGCAGGTGGAATGTGACAACCCTAAAAAAAAAAAAATAAGCTTGTTGTAAATGGAGCCGTGACCAGGCACTGAACACTGAGAAAGGTGGGTTTTCAGTTTTTTCAGTGTAGTATAAGTTATTTGCATTGCTTTGTGCTCTGAAATACACAGAGATGTTGGAGATGATGTCTCTGCCTTTCAGAACTTAGGATCCAGCAGATGAACCGGAAAATACCTGCTGAAAGTATTTAGTGTTGTAAGTGCCAACAGAATGATAGAAATAAAATGTATTTGGTTCAGGGGATCATGGGGGTGAAGCCTGGAATTTAAATGGATGCTGATGGGAGGAAGGTCATTGTGTAGGGTACAAATTTTATCGGGGAACCAGCTGAAGTTTTTCCTTACTTGCTTAGAAAAAAGTAAGAGCAAGACAATGGCAATCATACATTGTCCTACGCTGTGAGGGCATTCCCTTTTGAGGCATCAGTTGGGCTAATTTCAAAAATGCCCTTTTCAAAACATTCTTAGCTTTTTTTTTTTTCCCCAAGATAAAGGAAGCTTTATTTTAACTCTTGCTTATTTGGAATTGGATGGAATTTGGTACCTGAAATCAGACGACTTTAATTAATGTTTCAGACCTTGCTACTATTTTTACGACCAAGATTGCCTTGAAAAAAATTTTTTGTTGTTCAGCCGT
>PVKY010006249.1:0-16232 GCA_004027775.1 Bradypus variegatus
TTCACCAACACAGGAGTATATTCACCAACACAGGGAGTATGTTCACCAACACAGGAGAAGTGTTCACCAACACAGGGAGTGTGTTCACCGAAGCAGGAGACGTGTTCACCGACACAGGGAGTGTGTTCACCGACACAGACATGTTCACTGACACAGGGAGTGTGTTCACTGACACAGGAGACATGTTCACTGACACAGGAGTACATTCACCACTCCGGATGTGTTCACTGACACAGGAGATGTGTTCACTGACACAGGAGTATATTCACCAACACAGGGAGTGTGTTCACCAACACAGGAAACATGTTCACTGACACAGGAGGTGTGTTCACCAACACAGGAGATGTGTTCACCAACACAGGTGTGTTCACCAACAGAGGAGACATGTTCACCGACACAGGGAGTGTGTTCACCAACAGGAGGGGTGTTCACCAACAAAGCAGATGTGTTCACTGACACAGGGATTGTGTTCACCAACACAGGAGGTGTGTTCCCCAACACAGGGAGTGTGTTCACCAACACAGGGAGTGTGTTCAGCAAGACAGGAAGTGTGTTTACCATGACAGGAAGTGTGTTCACTCAGATAGGAAATGTATTTACCAAGATAGGAGTTGTTTTCACCAACAGAGGAAGTGTGTTCCCCGACAGAGGAGGTGTGTTCACCAACAAGGAAGTCTGTTCACCAACACAGGAAGTGTGCCAGGGCAACCTTTGCCGATTTGACAGCATTGCCTGGGTCCTTGGCAGAAGCCGTGCAGAGTGCCAAGCCCTGGCCAGGTTGGAGCCTTTCCAGCTCGTCCAGATTCTTCATTCCGACCCTGATTCCGAGCTGGGGCAGCTCAGTCCAGTATTCCCGTTCACATTCACTGAGTGCAGTTTGTACAAATTCCACCAGGTACTTCCTTGTTTGAGTGCCATCCCCCACCCACCCTAACAGCCCATGTTGAGAAAAGGGGGGCAAGAGAAGACGGAGAACAGGAAATACAGCTGCCCCCCCAGAATCTCACTCGCTCTGTTCGTGTAAGGTATCGAAAGATATTGATGAGATTGTCCTCTCTTAAGGAAGCATCTGAGAGTCTTCTGTACTCCTAATGTGCAGCTCTCCTATTATTCTTGTAAAAATACTTATGATCTGGTCTTTTTCTTATGTGCGTTCTCTTATAAATATTTTCACTTTCTTTAGGACGTGAAGTTATATTTATGGTTGCCTAAAATCCCCAGAGCCCTGGTGTATGTGCCCTGCTATGCACACGTAACATAGTTGTGGGGTTAACTGACAATTTTCCTTTCTAGTCCACTCGGTTCTTTAGTCAATAAAAGATATTTTCCAGTAGAAGTTGTTAATGTCCTTGCAGAAACATGCAAAAGCGTCTTTCTGCTTCTTCCTAAAATTGTGAGTCCAGAGCTACTGCACTGACTGATGTTCTCGTCGGAAGCCGTCACCGATTTGGGACAAGGAGGAAATGCCAACCAGACAACAATGTGCTTTCAGGTTTTGTTCCTCTGCTTATCAGCCCTAAAGTTTATGTTGCAGCATTATCCTCTTTCCAAAACCAGCTTAGCCGTCCTTCCTGTGTGGGTTGTTTTAAAAGCTTCTGAAGCATTCTTCTTTGTAAGCCTTTAAATCCCTTATCAGAGCTGGACAGATCATGGGTTTCAAATATCTACAGGGAGTAAGGCCCAACTGAAAATGGGAGGCTGGCACGGCTCATTGTAAGGTGTTAGTGATTTTAGCTGTGTTTTTTTGGAACTGGCCAAAATCCTAATCTTTGTCTCTGCTGAGATCTGATCCCACATTTGACTTATTAAAAAGAAAGTGCTGGAATGCTATACCGTTTCACCACAAAGAGGGCAAAGCAGATATCTGCAGCAGTGAATTTGGTCTCCATGGAACACGTGGACCATTAGTAGGTTTGGTTTACTTGAACTTAGCTTGTTTTCCTCAGCTTTCTACAAACTTTCGTGTTTGCTTTGCTCTTTGGACTATTAAATGGCCATGCCTTGAGCCAGAATTTGTACAACTGGAGAAAAAAAATCCCTTAATTTTATTGAATTTTGTTCCTCCAGATTATGAAATGCAATTCCAACTTTGATGTCAAATGTGGACAAATGAAAATTACATGAATTGGATGTGAGAGCTACTACACAAGGCTGTCTGCTCATATCTGTATTTTAAGTGGTTTGTACCCAAAGCCAACGTGTCCCAAGATGCATTCTGCAGATCACACTCTTACATAATACCTTAAGAAATGGGTTCCACAGTAAAATGAGATTGGGAAATGCCGCATACTGTGTCTCTTCCTTGGACACGCTCACTGCACATTCACATATTGAAAGTCAAAGACTTGCTGCAGCAAGGAATTTGTACACATAACTCAGTCCAGCGTACCCCACTCTTGGTTGACAGGGAGTAATTTTTGAACATGACACTGTTAACAGCCAGGGAACACAAAGTTCAAAAAAAGCCTACTTTGGGAAGTGCTTCTCTAGGTTGTTCCGTGGGACGTCATGCCAAGAGCTGTGTGCTCTGTAGTTTTCGAGAACGTGTTATGCATTTTCATGCTTAGTAAAAGCAGATGTCAGGGTGTGTGTGTGTACATGTGGGTGTGTGTACGTGCACAAGCCCACGTGCAATTGCACACGGATCGCATCTCCTTCCCACTGCAGAGAGAGGCAAGGAGAGCTGGACGGCTGTGGTCAGTGTCCAGCTCTGAGGCCCTCCCCAACCTTCACACTTCAAGCCTCAGAGAGTTCTGGAGTGGAGGTCACTGCCCACATCGCTGATGCCTTACTGCGATCTGAGTCACACGGACAGCATCACGTGACACACCGTGTTTGGTGCCTTCCTCGAGGCTCTCACCCCTCATTTCCCATGGGATGAGCCATAAACTTTGGCTGAGGAGGAAATGACTGACTCAACTACTTCCTGCAACAAGGGACTAAGTGCTCAGTGCTGGAAATGTTCCCACATGAATGTGGATTTGAGAAGTCCTGTACTTCTAAGTAAGAAGAGGAGGTGGGTTTATCACTTGATCCCGTGTGTGACCAGCTCATAGGACAACATGGGAATTACCTGGGGAAGTCAGGTGTGTTCATGATGGGCTCTGTGAGGACACATGTCAGACAACACGTGCAGGTCAGGATTTCTCAACAGCAGCTCTGTTGGCATTTGGGGCCAGATAGTTGTTTTTTGGGGGTGGTAGTGGTGGCGCCTGTCCCGTGTGTGGAGGACATTTAGCTGCATCCCTGACCTCTACCCACCGGAGACCAGTAGCACCCCTCCTCCAGTGGTGACAACGAAAAATGTCCCATGGGGGCCAGATCGCCCCCTGGTACGAGCAACTGTTTTAGGCTGCGTCACGCATTGTAACACCAATATATTTGGTTCCACATGTGCCTTTTGAAAAGTTTGTCACCCGTGAGTTCTCAGCAGTAATCGCTGCCTAAAATCTTTGGCATATCCATAAAAATGTGATCTGCATTGCAGCGTACAGAAGGAAGAAATGTGGTTTATCTTCGCCTAAGAGAGAGTTTTGTCGCATTGATCCTCATTTTCTTTTGAAGTTGAGGGGTGGGGAGCAGGGGAGCATAACTTTTTACCTGTGGCATGAATTTGGATTTTGACCAAATAAATATTAGGTCCAAAGCTTCTTGAAGAAATCTAGCCATTATTTCTCTTTACTGCTCAAAAGAAATGCATTCTTAGATTCCCTCACTCTACACCATTTTCCCAAGGACAGAAAAATTGTTAGGACTCCCAAAATCATATATATTTAAATAAGGCCTGATTTCAAACCCCTGCCTATAAAGATCTTGGTTTCCTCCCTTATTTGCTGCATAGAATACTTCCTGTGAAAATTAATGATAAACTTAGCAAAAATGTTTATTTAAAACTTTTTAGCCTGCAAAACTGTGAGAGAATTACTCTAATACCTTATCATTGCTACCAGTATGGCTTCTGTTTACTAATAATATATTTTCCCCCAGGAGAAAAAAAGTAGTTTTGCTTAAACAGTCAGAAACAGTGAAAATCAAATGCATAAACTTTTTCCTAAACAAAAATTTATTTTTAGTTTAAAAGCAAGTGTATGCAAATTGTAAATTATTTTTTAAAGGGAATATTGGGTTTTTTGAAGTTTTAAAAAGACATCAGTGCCTTTTAAAAACATACTTGCTAAAACATACAGACCTTTTTGGCTAAAATTCAGAACAAGATAGGTCCTTCTTGTTGCCACACAGTTAGTTGTTGAATACCAGAAGAATTTTAATAAAAAGGAGTTCTTTGGCGTGGCAGTGTGCCAAAGCTTGTACCCAGCGGAGCAGGCTGTGTTCATAATATTCACTGCATATGGTGGGCACTGTTGGTTAGCTATTTTATTTGTTCATGGATCAATTTTTAAATTGAAGTGATTCCTGTATTTTTAGGGACAAAGCTTGTATTTTCCTTACAGTAATATTTATGGACCCTTTGGTATGTGTTTTGTATGTGTACACAAGTGTTTTCTTCCACTGGCAGAAATCCTAATTTGGGGGCTATTTGAGAGTGATCTGTTTGAACAAACTGATAGTTCCCGAAGCACCCCCGAAGCAGTCCCCCCCCAGCTCCCCTCCTCCCCCCGCCCTCCCCTCCTTCTGCCTGGTTTCTCTGGGGACATCGTCCTTGGGGGTCCCTCCCGCCCAGCCTCTCCCCTGAGCCCCAGGCACTTTACCTTTTCCTTGGAACCCCACTCCCTGGACTGGGGCATGTGGGCTGTTTGACGTGCCCCCCTTCCTAGACTGTCGTCTCACCAGAGGGGCCACATCCTCCCCAGTTCTCCACTTCCTGACGTGAGTTTTGCACAAGTTTATGTTCAAAAAACGCATTATATGAACTGCTAAATATTTTCCAATTTTTTTCCGATGAGGCCTAGTGTTCCAAGACCATAGTAACTTGTCCTTATTCTGTTTTATTTTTTATTTTGGCAGCTAAATATGTAAATGAGCAGCTTTTTTATTAATCTGAGACAGTAAAATCACAAGGAGGGCTGTATTTGTAACTCCCACATTATTTTAAAGGTATTAGAGCAGTCACCAAAGGGCTTGACTAATTAAATAATACTATAAGTTAAGCACAAAAGCTGGCTTTGCAAAACTAATCTGAAATAAATGAAAATGAAATGTGAAAAACAAACACACAACATTATGCTGTTCTACTCCGTCCCCCCTCCCTCTTCCCAGGTTGGCTTCCACATATATCTTATTTTTTTTTCATTTTTTATTGTAGAATATAACATAGGTACATAAAAGTGACAGCTTTACAAGTGCAATTTAACAAGTACAGAACAAATTTCTAAGAATATTACAGGTTACAATTCCACAGTTTCAGTTATATCCTTATTATGAAATATTTATGTATATAAAGATAATATCTTTCAAAGTATGATTTAACAAGTAGATATATAGGAAATTTCCGAAGTTATCTTATTAATTTAAAGTCTATACACTTAAAACTTCTAAATCTTGGTTTTGATGCTGAGAAAAAAGATATAGCTGAGAACAATTACTGACATTTGAAAACAACCACCACAAACCAAATAAAAATGTCTCCAGGAGGTTCTCATTTGGCTCAAACATTGTAGGATTCTGAGTTAAAATTCACTCACAGGTGAATAGTTGACTCCACAGAATGGCTTTTGTCCCTCTGTCCCACCCAATCTCCGCAGCCAACCACTGAATTTAAATTTTGTTAATAATGGACATGTTGGTTTAAAGAAGGTTTTTTTGTTGTTTAGCAGTCAGACTGAGATATCTGACTTTTTCCTCTTTTGTCTTTTTGTCTCTTAATGTGGATGCAACACACACACCACAGCGCTGGGCTGTGGCCGCTTCACAGTGGGGACCGGGGCACCAGGGAGATGGAGCCAAACCGGTCCCGGCGAGGGCAGGGGCTGCTCCCCTCCCGGCCCCTCGGGGCGGGCAGCCGTCTGGCGCCACAGGAGGAATTAGGCTCTGGTTTGAACAGAGCCTGACGGCTATTGAGTTTACTTTGGGAACGTGTTGCCAGGGAGCTAATAAATGTCCTGGTAGCCTGGGGCAGCATGCCCGTCCACAGCAGGTGCTGGCGTGTGCTTCCCCCCACCCCGACGGAGGGGGAGGGTGGAGCCTCGCGGGAAAGCTGTCACCGGTCTAGGAAATCTTAAGGTTCCTGGTGGTGGCTTTTAATTTTCAGTTCTAGCTGTAACTGGGAAAAATGTGATACAAAATTTCTGGATTGCTTTAAAGAGAAAAAAGTCACCCCAGATTGTAACTATTTTATAATTTTAAATATAGTGTGTTTTATTTTTGCGTCCTTGTGCTTAAGAACGATATTTGAAAGTACGGCCTGTCACTAGACTGGAAGTAACCCCCTCTTTGTTGCTGTACCCCAAGTCCCCCCTTCTGGACCTTGGTGAAATGGGGCAGTTGGTCAAGGGGCAATTCAGGAACCCTTTTCCTCTTAAATGCCGTGTTTGCATTGTTCTCCCCATAATTATTTCTTGCATCAGTTTGTGTTGTTCTTGTTTAAAATACGGTGTCACACTTTCATTTTCAGAAGAGAAGTTTCTTAGCCAGTGTTGTACACACACAATTAAGGTGACTAGGGCAGCTTTGCAGCTAGACTCCGATGATGAGCTGGCGGTGAGCGCTGCAGCCGGGAGCTCCCTGGCGGCCACAGGCCTGCTTCGCCCTTTGCCCCCGCAGATGTGTTCCCACCCGACACTTCACCGCCTGCAGCAGACATCCGGCCCCTGGGCTGCAGCTGCTGATTAGGAGGGTAAAGGGGTACGAAGCTAAAACAAGACAGATGAAGGAAAGGCTTTTAAGCCCTAGGTTAAGGGTTGTAAACTCATTTTCCCTTTTTCTTCCCCTCCTCTTTTTTTATTCTTTTGCTTGGAGGGGATGAAAACAAGCACATTCTCTTTGGGGGATGGAGTAGGGGGAGGGGCTTTAACTAGAAACCCAGGAGACCCCCTGCCGTGGCCAGTGCAGCTCCCTTGGCTGGGAAACGAGGATCTCCATCTTTAGGTTCTGTTCCTTTTTCTATAATTTAGAGCCTGACCGCTGCACTCCGTTTCTCCGCGTAACTCTTGCATCCGTCTGCCTCACTGTTCATTAGCCCCGGAGGATTCGCTGATGACAGGAACTTGCTCAGACACTCAGTTTTGTTTCTGTTCCCCTAGATCTCATTTATAGATTGAAGTAAAGCAAATTAAACTTATGCTGGAGTGGCTCGTAATTGAATTTGACCTACAAGAGGTGGCTGGGTGATCTGATTACCCAAAGGGAGTACAGGAAAGCCCTGCAGGCTGGGCCCCGATTATCCCTGTAGGAATGCGACGGTCCAAGCCGGGCTCCTGGCTGGTGGGTGAGGTCCTCAGTATCGCTTCCCGGGGATCCCCGCACCAGCCAGGCCCCGGCCCCACAGCTCTGCGGGGTCTCAGTCCCCGTGCCCTGCTGTGCCCTGCTCTGCGGGTCCGTGGCCCCCAGGACCCCCAGGAAAAGGAGCGGTCAGGGCTACCTCGTGTCCTGTCTTTTCTGTGCTGGAGGGAAGGGTGTCCGGAAGAGGCTGCGGGGCCTGATGAGGCACCCCCACATCTCCCGTGGCTCCCAGGGGACGGGGCAAGGGTCAGAGGGGATTCCAGCCGGCACCCCACCTCACGCCCTGTTCAAGGCTGTGCGGAGCTGCGCCCTCGTGCCTGGACGTCTGCTTCGATTGCGGGCCGCTCTCTCCAGGGCGGCGCTCAGCACACAGGGAGCTGTGATGCTCATCGGAGCTCTGGAAAAACTCACCCCCGGGATTCTCTGGCAGGATCAGGACTCATTCCATATGGATGGCTTCCCCGTAGATTAAAGACAGTCCTGCACACCCTCCCTGCACACTCTCTGCACACCCTCCCTGCACACTATCCCTGCACACCCTCCCTGCACACCATCCCTGCACACCCTCCCTGCACACCCTCCCTGCACGCTATCCCTGCACACCCTCCCTGCACACCCTCCCTGCACACCCTCCCTGCACACCCTCCCTGCACACCCTCCCTGCACACCATCCCTGCACACTATCCCTGCACACCCTCCCTGCACACTCTCACACCTCCACGTGTGGCCAGCAGCCCGTGCTCCTCAGCCCATGAGCCGAGCTGGGTTGGCAGCCTGGGGGGCCGGGGCTGCCCCTCCCCAAGAATCAAGCAGGTCCCTCCCAGGCCTGTAGCCGAGAAAGGGCAGACGAAAAGGAGGCACCCGGCGGGAGGGGGTGAGCACTACACCCTCACCGTGCTCCATTTTCTTGCATTGCCAAAGAATGAATAACTGCGACTTGTCTTCACGACACGTGTCAACCGCTGATCTAGCGGACCAGTAGGGATTCCAGCCCTTGGAACCTCGGGGCATCTCTCCATTCTGTACCCGTGAAGGGTCTGTGGGGTCACTCAGTCCCCACCTAACAGAAGAGCAGGCAGTGGAGCCGGCTGTGACCCCCACGGCCTCCCGGGAGAGCACCGGAGAAGCTCCAGTGGCTGAGCCCGTCACCGGGCACCTCCCCGACCACACAGGAGGGTGGGGAGGGGTGAGCTGATCCTGTCCTGGTTACCAGGAGAGCCCAGCTCTGTTTGTGAGACCGCGTGTGCTGTGCCCACTGTCTCCATCCCGGGGCCCTTGCCCTCCGCTTCCGTCTCTGTGGAACTGACTCCTTGTGCTTTGCACCCCCGTTTTCAGAACGTGTAAGAAGGGAGGGAGAACGTCACCTCTCAACCACCGAAAGTCGTGTATGGCAGGAACTTGAGAATAGCTTACTATTGGACAAAAATAATCATCAGAATTTGTAAGTGGTCTGTAGAATTATAAAGTACATTGACGCCTTGTCTGGCTCTGTCTCTGCTTTCTCAGAGCCCCGCGGTCACGCAAAGGCTGTTCTCGGGCCTAGTTCCTCGTCTCCGCATGTCCGGACCACAGGACTGCCCCGAGGATGGGCTCTGGACGCATCTCGGCCACTTGCTGGCCTTGTCTCTAATAGGAAAGGGAGCGGGAAACACATATTTGCCAAATGTCCTGAGCGCCTACCAGATTAGATTCTTTGAAGTTCCCTTTTTACTTGCTTCTTCTCTCTGTTCTAATACTGCAAGGAAGCCCCCGCACCGGGTGGAAACAGCCCGTGTTTAAGCCCCGTTTAAACTCTCTCTCCTGTGACTGTGCCTTTGGCCTGCCCTCTCCAGCCCCCGGTGCCGTCAGTGCCCACTGCCCCGAGCTCCCGCGCTGGAAGACCTTGTCCGGGTGGGCCCCCGCGGCCTCGGGGGTCATCCAGGTGTTCAGCAAAGAGTGAGACCAGCATGCATTTAATAGGTCAGAAGGCAAGTTCCAGGAGACCTCAGAGTTTTGCATGGAAGATTCTAGGGCAAAGTTTAAAGGAGCATCCCACCACAGAAACGGCAATGAAATGGTCTCATTTTCCCTTTAATTTTTGAATCGCAAGTAATTTCTGATGTTGTTACTGATGGCAGCCCAAGGTTGCTAACTGCAGTGCTTTCTGAGAGGACTACACTAAATCTGCTTAAAAACAGCATATCTAATTTTCCCAATAAGGTAATATTCTCTTAGTCTTTTCTAATCTAAATATGTATTTCTATTGCCAATTTAAAGGACTATCTCCAGCTTTCCTTTACATCTGTATATTTGATTTCCAGTTCAGTCTCCAGGCCGAACTTTATTCTGGGCAAATAAATGCAATTTTAGCAAGTTAGAAAATGCCAAGGACGTTCCCTGATGGTAGCTAACTCTTCTCCAAGAAGTAATCTGTTGTCAAAGCCAGATGGACACCCAAAAAATACTCTTTATCTAGCATAAGTCAAAGTAGTGCCACAGGTTTCAGTTTGAAGAAGTGAGGAGAAACCAGACAGCCCTGTGTTTTTAGGAAGGAATGTTTGGAGGTTTATATTAAAATAACTCTTTGTTATTCTAAAAACACGATTGGGTTCCTGTTGAAAAAGAAAATGAGGAAGGCTAAAGACCAGCTGGTTAAGTTCAAAAGAGGTCTTTCCATCAAAACCTTCGTGGCCTTTTGGTGTCAGGGTTTGGGAGAAAGCGTTCGGGAGGACGGCTGTCAGCTGCCAGACACCTGCTGGGTGAGCTCATCAAGTCCTGTTAAGGACTTCACTTTCTTTCCAGTTGGACTTGGAGGCTGGCTGCTCATCCATCACAGAGACAGAATCCACACTGGAAAGGCAGTGAAGCACACTTAAGTAAAAATGTGTATATTTGCTTGTGTTTGCAGAACAAACATAATCATTTTTTTTGAGTTGTTTAATCTCATCTAAAATTTCACATTCATTAAGCTGTAGCTATTGTTGCAGAAAGTGTCAACATTGATTACGCCCATATGTTGAGATTTTAGAGACATGCACGTCACGTGTAATGAATGGATAAATAAGGAGTCTTTTCATCCTTTGAATAAAACACACAGTTCAGTCGTGCAAGGTCACAGATTTGATAGAGAATAACATAAGCTGCCACTTAGTTCCTCCAATCCCTGTGTGACACCTGCACAATAAATGAGGACCTAAGATTTTGCAAATTCTGAACTAAGTAGGATTCCCCTGTTTATAAATCGGAAGAGTTATGTAGTATTTCATTCTATTCAGAGTTAAGCTTGACAGACTTAACTTCATAGTCTCTAGTTGAATGTCTACTTAAACATCCCAGATTTAGAGTGAATGCCAACTTTCTCTAATAATTACCCAGGAGAGCCTTACTGTCTCACAAAGTCAAGTTTCTCATTATTCTGAATTTTATTCGAAATGAAGTCTCACAGTAGCAGACGTGAAATCCTGATAAACTTGCTCACTACGTGCCACTCGGGACACGGAACAGCCACCTGCCCCTCATCCTTCTGGAACCCAGGCGTGACCCTGACAGTGAGTTTTAAATCCCCGTCATTAGAGGTGGAGTTGCCCACCCCTGAAGCCATCTGTGCGCCTTCACCTCTGCAAGAGCCTGATAAACGGCCTCTGACTGTCAGTCATCCTGGAGGTGTACTTTGGATGGATTTAAATCCCAATAATCCACATTCATAGTTAATCACTTAAGATCTTCAAAGGATGAAAGCTTGCAATACAATTTACAATGGTGTCATTAAAAACATGATACTGTAGAGGGTTTAGTAACACATAACATGTGCATATTGCATGGTTACATAAAAATCAGGTTACCAAGTCACGGATTAAACATGATTTTTGTGATCAGCTTTGCACCTGGAATTTAAAATCTGCTTAAAATCATGTGTGACAGACAGGTAACAGCATTAGTTCCTGTCATTGCCATAGGAGCAAAAGTACACTTGCCCAGCTAGAGCAGAGCCACCTTACGGGAAGACCCCACCTCTGTTTTTCATTGCCGTGCCCCCAGCTCCCGGGACTGTGCCCGGAACACAGTCAGTGATCAATAAATACTGTCCACTGAGCAACTGGTGGAGGATTCACTTCAGAATAAAATATAGATCCTCTTAGCATGCAGTGAACTAATAGATCTGTCTTCTGAAATGGGCTTTCCGATTATGCACCGTATCTTTTCCACTCCAATCTACAGTTTGTGGTTTTCTTTATTAGTTAAATTCCCATTTGTGGTTTTCTTTATTACTTTCTGAAGTTTGGGCACATGCAGAAAACAGCATGTAAGTTGTCATTCTGGAAGTCTAGAATATACGTGCGCGCTGGTCAGTGACATAAAGTAGAAGGAAGTTGTGGCCGCTCAGTGCGGCTTCCCACCAGCGCAGCACTGGGCGCCGTGACGGCTTCCTGTGGGTGATTTTTTTTTAATTGAAGGGAATTTAAATCAAATCCTAGATTTTAAATTTTCAGCATTTTCCTAGTAATTCTGTGCTCCTCTAAATCATGTTAGAAGTTTCTTCGTCTCCCCTTTGTTTTTAGAGATATTCGTCTAGCACGTGGCCTCAACACCAAAACTGCTGTCAGTTTGTGGGATGTAAGATCCGACATAACTGTGCGACCGGAGCGATGAGAGCGATCCGTGACTGCCTTGAAGGCGGCCCTCTTCTCGAGCGCAGCTGCTGTGTTCTGGGTGTTTCATCCCAGCCCGTGTGTGGACGCGGCGCTGCGGGTGGACACAGTGGAGAGAAGGGTGCTATCTTTCTTCATCCCTGCTCCTGGATGAGTGACAGGAGGAGAAAATTCCAGAGAGCACCTTGAAATCTGCCCAGTATTGTGCTTTGGAGGAAATTTAGCAGCAACGATGGTGAATCATCAGATCCCACATTCCGTGCCCTGCTTTGCCCGTGGACACAACAAAAGTTTGCGGATTGTTGCGCCTTTTCACGCACTACGCACAGTGACCCTGAGAAACGAATCGCTGTTCTCAATTTAAATGTGACCTAAGCAGTGAGCTAGACACGCTAACGGTGGTCCCTGACCAGCAGGCGGCTGTGCCATTGGAGCCGCGGACGGCGGGCTCGGGTCGCACTGAGCCTTCCCTGGGTCCTCCCGGGGCCTCTGGAGAGCCGATCCGGCCCCCGAGGCTCTGTGCCGGTGCACAAGATGGCACGGGGGTCCCGAAACAGCCCAAAGGGTGTTTACTCTTCCTGCTGGCGATACAGCCCCAACGAGGAGACAAGGCAAATGCAGCTGCCAGGATGCGTGTGGGTCCACCGAGCGGAGGGCAGACAGGGCAGCCAGTGAGGGCTGGGCGGTAAGATCACCCACAGATGCCAGCTGGATGTGCCACAGAAGTGTGAGCAGAAGAGCCACCGCCCGGGTGGACGCTGTGGTGCGAGGGGTGGTGGGAGGCACAGTGGGCAGCTCCGTGGCGCCGAGGGAGGGCCGTGGTTACGAGGTGGGCAGCAGGGCAGCCTGGGGTCCAGCGAGGGGTGACTGCTGGGCCTGAGATGCAGGTGGCCGGGGGCTGGTGGCAGCGGTGTGGCCGGGTCTGCGGTGTGGGCCCACACGGGTGTGGGTGGCCAGGGGCAGCCAGCATTTATCTGTATTTTCACTTACGTCATAAACAATTTTAAGCATTTCAATGAGCCTTTTATATTTATTATTTAATGACCAAAAAGTTTTATTGATTTAATGGACACCCCAATTTAGTAAATCCCAATGTAGTAAATCCTAGAATTTCCATGTTTGGGGATTTTATAGACAATACTGCAATGGGTAGTTCCTTGCATTTGTCTTTTTGCTTTGTTGATACAAATGTCCACAGAAGAACATAAAAGATTTTTATCTTTTGGTATGAACATCTTGCCTTTCACATACTTTGCCATATTGCTGTCTAAACGCCTTGTTTCAATTTGCAATTCAAATATCAACAAATAAGAAAACCAGCTTCCCTACAGATCACAGCAGTCCTGGGTATTTATTAAGTGCCGAATGACAGCTCAAAGTTGCTGCAGTTTCCAGCTTTAAAAAGCTCTAGGAAAAAAGAACATTTTTTCATGTGTTTGTTCACTCCCTGTTGCTTCTATAGCTTCCCCCCTCTGTAAATTGAAGTCTCGATGCTTTCCTGTCTCCATGTGAACTCAGAAGAGAAGAAACTCGAGTTAGAATGTTGCCTCCAGCTGTGTTTGTACCTGGGCTTCCTTTTCCTTTTTTTCCAGGTCTTGGAGAGGTCGCTGCTGCCTTTGTTTATAAGACTCACCTCACTCTGAAACGGTTGTGTGGATCAGAGGAGGTGAGGTGCAGGGCTACGAGCAGAGCGGTCAGCTGATAACCGCCTCTCCGTGCGCGCCGCGTCCACCCTGGAGAGATCACAGCGTTTGCTTCCTCCTGTTGGGCAGCGCTGCCCTGGGCGCCGTGGGAGGGACCCTTGTCTCCCGGCGGAATGGAAGTCGGTGGAAAGGGCCGTCTATGGCCCAGAGAATGGAGCAGGGTTATTGGGGCAGGAGGCGGGGAAGGGACGTGGTGTTTCTTCCCCACAGTGGTTCAGGGAACAGAAAGAGGCGTTTGTGGAGTTGTGTGCGCCCTGGAGAGGCGTCGCGAAGGAGCAGCGGCCGCTGGTGGGCCCTGGCCTCCTGCCCCCCAGCGACAAAATCCTTTCCAGGAATTGCTCTCCCCCCTCCCCAGATGATCAACGGGCTTTTGGAGGAGGATGCTGGCTGCTTGATTTCTGCACGGTAATTGCTGAACAGTGAGCCCTCCTCCCTCCTTGCACATACCCTGGAGCCGTGAGGCAAACCAAATAGGTAGAGTGACTGGACGTCATTTATTCAGGAAAGCGCTAATTTGGGCCCTACATTTTTGTGTTCCATCCAGGTGGAAACAAGTTAACCAACCAGCAATTTCATCTGAATTGGGCCTGGATCTCCTTTGAAAAGGAATATTACCTGGTCAATGAGGACTCCAAATTTCTAGACATCATCCTTAAGCGGCGAGGCTACTTGGGAGAAACTTCATTTATAAGTAAGTTTAACTTGAACTGCTACCTTGAAATCCCAGTTTTCTAGCAAGGGTTCTTAATTTTTCTACAGTGATTAAAATATCAGTTTAGTTTTCCGATCTAGTTTTAAAGGTTAGAGAGATGCTAACGTTTAAAGGTTCTTTAAAAGAAACCTGCCAACAGATTTGCGTCAGGAAAACTTGCTGCTGTTTACTTTCCCTAGAAGTGTGGAAGAAAATGACTTCAGAAAATTGCAGGAAGCACTTATAAGTTAAAAAACAAAAACAAACATAATGAGATGTTAGCATGGGTGTGGGTGATTCTGGAAGTTGCCCCTAAGGTGAAAGTCTGCTGAGACGTCAGCGTTCATCAAGTGAGGGCTACTTTAGTAATAAGTAAATGAAAAACTATTCAGCAAGGTGTTAAGTGTTGATGTGCAGCTTACCATTTATTTGTTGCATTTTAATGTTCTACGAAGTCTCCAAAAGTTCCAGGAACCTCAATGCACTACATAAAAGATATGGGTTGTGAGGTTTTTTTTTTGTCAAGTATTAACCATTTTCTACTACTTTACCTCTTTTAAATAAAACTGAGTTTCAAAAACAAACCTGAAGAAAACCTTTTTCAACTCCAATTCCGGTTCACATTTAATTCCACACAACCCTCAGCAGAGAAAGTAGATACATACATAATTTCAAGCAGTAGTATAGTTGGCACAAAGCATTTAGTGTGAGGCTGAGAAACGGTAGCACCCAAGCAATTATATTTTTGGTAAAAAGTGTTTTCCAGCCATCTGGGCTGATAGGATTTACATGGGTGGGAGAACTTCCTTTGAGTGAGTTTATCAACTAAGGTAGGAGCCTAGGAAAATGTTGGCAAAATTAAAAGTTGACAGCCTTGGTTTTTCTACCAAATGATTATTTTGGAATTTTCCTGGTTTATGAAATTCAAAAGCCCCCTCCCCGCCCCCATGTCCATGGCCTCTGGCATTTTGGATTCTGGGTATTAATCACCTGTCATTTTAAGAATACTTTCCTGTTTTCTCATTTTAGAGGGTTCTGACTCTGTTCCTAAGGGTATCCTGGCATAGCACTGTTGTTCCTTTATGGTGCTTCTTCTATGACTGTGAATTTGTTGAGCCGCACTCACTGCTTTCAGGGGATGTATCCTGTGGTCTGAACACTTGGCGGGTGGGGGGAAAGGCCCTCTTGTGATGCCGTTGGAGACGTAGTGATTCTCTGACTTCCAAGCCCACTGAAAGTGACTTTGAGGGAACCATCAGAGTCAGCCAAATATACTGCTGATAAAAACCATATGCATTCTGTTCAAACGGTTTCATGGAATTCTGGGGTGTTCCAAGACACAAAGCCGGCAATCACTCTGCTGGTGTACGGAGAATTCGATTTTCTTAAGAGTCCTGGATCCATTAAATGTTTAGGGTGCACCGTAACATTTTATTATTATGCTTGGCCATTGCAACTTAGAGTATCAAAGCGTTTGTTGACTCTCAGGGCCTTTTATTGGCCCGTAGCTTCTGTGTGGAGAATTTTTCTTGTGCTTTTATACCGTGCAGCGACACTATGCGGAGGTAACATGAAGAGTCTGCAGACCGTAGGGACTTGCAGGACTGAGGGTGGTGAGAGAACTAAACATGCGTTACTCAGCCCGGGTTACAGGGCGTGCAGGACTGAGGACGGTGAGAGAACTAAACATGCATTACTCAGCCCGGGTTACAGGGCGTGCAGGACTGAGGACGGTGAGAGAACTAAACATGCATTACTCAGCCCGGGTTACAGGGCGTGCAGGACTGAGGGTGGTGAGAGAACTAAACATGC
>PVKY010006250.1:0-16226 GCA_004027775.1 Bradypus variegatus
CGGTTGTGGAGAACCCCACGGGAGCACGGGTAGCTTTAGCTGCTACAGTGTCCACAGTCCGCAGATGAGTGAGCTGCTAAACAAGCGGCCCAATGACAAACAGAAGGTGCGCGAGGCACGGGCCAGGGCTTTACCTCTGGGAGGCCGGAGCCGAGGGCTGTGGGGTGCAGAGGTGAACAGCAGCAGTCACTGGCCTTTCTGGGCTCACAGTCCTGTAGGAAGAGACAAGAGCAGAAAGTGCTATAATCTAAGGCAGAGTGTGGAAAGATTCATCTAGAAATAAGCGAGGCACAAACCGAGACGTGCACAGCAGAGGAGACTCATCCCCGTGAAGAGCATCGCAGGTTTCTTGGAGGTGACCCCGCTGAGCGTGACATGTTGACAGAGAAGACATGAACTGTGGAAACAAGGAGCCTGTGAGGCGACTTCTGGGCACAGGGATTGGGGGGCCCAGGGGAACGCGCACACGGGAGAGACACGTGCATACGGGGCCGCCTCCAAGGACCACACCAGCGAGGACAGAGTTGCCCCAGGCCACTAGAAGGCTGAGCCGGGAGCTAGCGGAGAGCAGCCGTGTTTAAGGCTCTTGTCGGTTCAGGTTATGGAAGCTGGACTGTTAAGTGTTTCTGAGAAGTGAAATGGCATAATCTGAGCTGTATTTTAGGAGGATGAATCTGGCTCTGGCTGCTGGGCCTGGAGGAAACCGGAGGCAGGAGGTAATTGGGAGATGAGGCAAGAAGCCAGCGGGAGGGGAGGGAGCTTGGACATGGGTGGAGGGAGTAGGGAGAAGGGGGCGAGACGCGTGAGAAACTCCAGTTAGGGCCTCCACGCGGGGCTGCCTGGGTGCTGGGGGCGCAGACGCAGGGGAGGTCTTGGGCTCGAGTGTGCGTTGCCTTAAGGAGAGTCACTGAGTGGGGAGGTGAAGGAGGCTCCTTGGGAATTCCTGAGCACTCTCCTCGGGGACGCTGCCAAGGTCTGACATTTGTGAACCTTCCCAAGTGACACAGCTTGGAAGGCGGCCAGCCCAGGCTGTGCCTGCTCTGCTGGGTGGGCTGAGGGGCTGAGGGCAGGGGGCTGGAGATTCCTTCCCCCCCGTCCCCAGGACCTCAGGAAGAGCAGGCGGGGGGGGCAGCTCTCTGTGAACCAGCTCCCCACAATCTGATGACGGCACATGGCTGCCTTAGATACCGCACACTCCCCCGCTTGTCCACGTGCGGGAAGAGGCCAGGTGTGCACACCTGCTGATGCTGCCGAGGGGCCCGCCTTCTGGGACCTGCCTGGAAAGCCCCGGTCCCTTTGCCCCCCAGGAGGCAGCTGGAGGGCTGTGCTTTGCTTGCTCCCTTCTGGTCCTGGCCTAAGCGTGGGCTGGGGCGGGGAGAGCCAGGAGGCCCCACCGGGCTGCCCTTGCCTCAAAGCCTTTGCTCCCATTTCCAAGGTTCTCCTCCCCAGGGGATGCTCCGCTCCGGGGGTCCTCCCACTGTAGGCTCTGCCCACTTCTTCCAAGCAAAGGCTGCCTCATTTGGTTCATAAAGGCTGTGCTGAGCTGAATGAAGCAGGGAATTTATGGTCCTGCAGAGCAAGGAGGCATGTACAAAAATAATCCTGAGAGGAGGGAGCGGTCAGAACGTGTTGGCGGAGAAGGTGCCTGGAGGGGAGGTAGCTGGGCTGTGCCGCAGGTGGCTGGGAGGAAAGAGGCAGGTCAGATGCTCGGAAGACCTGAGCGGCGGCATCTGTAGGGAAGCTCGGGCTCTTGTAGGGACCTTGGGGGTGACTCTACTTGGCCCCCCCATAGAGGTCATCCTGCTAGAAGTTAAAGACAGGGCATGCCCTTAAAACTTGTCTGCAAATTCGGGTTGCATTTTCCTATAGACATTTCCCACCCAAGGCCAGCAGCCTCTCGGGCCTGTTTCCTCGGACCACAGCAGGCACAAGGATCATCCCTGGGGTATGGCGGGACCAGACCACGGGTAGACCTGAGGCCAGGGTCTCACTATGGGGGGATCTTCTGCCGAGGGCTGGCTCCGAGCCCCCAGGCAGCCTGCCCTGGGCACGGGCTCTGGAGGGAAAGGCGGCTGTAGTGAGGCCTGAGGCTACAGCCTCCAGGAGGCCACCTCTGGCCGGCCATCAGCCTCTGGCCCAGGAAGCCTCGGGCGGCCACGTCCCGGCAGCCCCAAGGAATGCTTTTCCCAGAGCTAGAGTTGAAGACGCAGCTCTCATCTGCCCGGGGCACAGCTGGCCACCCCTGGAGCAGACAGCCCCTGAGGTCTGCTTCACCCCCAGCCTTCTCCCCAGTGTCCCCGGAGGGCAGGCCACCCCTGCTGGTGCCGCAGCTCACGGAACGGGCTCCCCACCGGTGGGGTCTGGGATCCCATCAGCAGGCGTTTCTGATCATCTGCCACTGCCTTCCCAGCTGCCTAATTCCCCCTTTTAATGGAGATACAGGATGTGGTGGTTTGGAGCTGTGTGTACCCCAGAAAAACGTGTTCTTAAATTTAATCCCTGCCTGTGGGTGTGAACCCACTGTGAGGAGGGCCTGTAGATGGGGTGACGTCGCCTAAGGTGTGACCCACCTCCATCAGGACAGGCCCTGATCCTTTTACTGGGTCCTGTGTAAGCAAGTGAAATTCAGGCCGAGAGAGAAAAAGGGAAAGCCACAGGAGGCAAGAGAGGAACCCAGAAGAGAAGGGAGAGGCCAGGAGACGCTGCTGGTGGTGAGCTCAGGACCGAGGATCGCCGGTGGCCGGCCCCAGGAGGCCACGGTTTCGGGGAGGAAAGCATCGCCTTGGTGGTGCTTTCGTTTGGACTTTTTCCTGACCTCAAAACCAGAAGTAAATCCCCACCGTTTAACCCTATCCATTGCGTGGTGTTTGCTTACGCAGTCAAGGAAACTAAAATACAGGGTACACTAAATTTAAAATTTTTTGACAGAAAAAAGAAAAACCAAGTATGCATATATTGAGGGAATGAGAACAAAGGAGAAAGTTGTCCTTCAGAGCGATAGAAAGAGAAGTGGTTTGATTTGAAAAAAAAAAAAAAGAAGGCGGCGGCGGCATGGTTCTCAAGTGTTTATTTTCTGGGATAATAAAATAACTGTTGTTTTAATGTACTAAGTTTTGGGGCATTTGTTACATAACAATAGTAACACGGAAAAGACTTGGGCATCTAAAGTAGGGAGCTACTGAAATAAACCGGCCGCTCCTCCCCGGGAACACGCGTCTCTTCTCCGGGCCTCGCGTTGAGCCCTTACATGGAAAATGCCTCTTTTATTTCTGGAGAGACGTGTCCCACCTTCCAATGTGCTTCCAGGGGCAGGCGGGGCCTTCTTTGTCTGCAGGACTCAGCAGGTCCCAGAGTGGGGAAGAACCGTGAGGGGGTGAGCTGCTGGCTCCCGAAAGGACAGTCCCAGGGTCACCTGTGTGGCTCCGCCCACCTGTCCCCACATCCGCGGGGTCCTCAGGCCTGCCCGGCGCACAGACGCGCACATCGGCCTCCCCTGCCTCAAACCAGCACCTGGTTTGGTTGCGTTTTGCTTGGGACTTGCCTTTGTTTTTTCCTCTTTTCTTCGTGCTCCCTCCCTGGAGAATGTCCTTTAGCTTTCCTGGGGGCCAGAGGGGTCATTGTCAGAACCACCTGCCACTGACACTTGGGGACTTGTGCCTCTGGGACGACACCCGTCTCCCAGGAATAAGCCCAGGCAGGCTGGATTTTTAATGGGTTTTAAATGTCTTTCTGCAAAAGAAAGGGCCCCTGTATTGCACCTGGGAAGTTATCACTTCTGTGTCTGTATATTTCATTCTGCAATAAAAAATATGATTAAAATAATTAATTAATTAAAAACAAAAACCAAACAAACTAACAAAAAAATAAGTCAGGAGGTGGACCCCTCCCGGGAAGATGAGTGTGTGCTGGGGAGGGCCCGGCCCTCTGGCTGGTGTGAACCTGGATCGTCACACCTCGGGGGACGCAGGCGCTCACGTGCCCCATCCCGCAGGGGGAGGGACGTCTGCCCCGGCTTCAGGCCTTGTCCTCGGTGCTG
Organism: Bradypus variegatus; assembly: GCA_004027775.1. Classification (NCBI taxonomy): domain Eukaryota; kingdom Metazoa; phylum Chordata; class Mammalia; order Pilosa; family Bradypodidae; genus Bradypus; species Bradypus variegatus. Next base: position 4,037 of record PVKY010006250.1, read on the forward strand.
AGAAGCTGCCATCGGGGCCACTGGCTGCTGGCCCTGCCTTGGGTGCTGACTGGCTCCAAGGGGCACCCGGAGGCCACGTGCCGTGGGCCTGAGCCCGGGCGACTGTGTGTGAGCATGGTGGGCCCCCTGATGCCTGCGCGCCCCCTTGAAGGTGAGCTTTGGGCCAGACCCCTCCCCAGACACACGAGTGCACCACGTGCCCCCCAGCAGTGGCCATGGAGGGCCCCTGCAGCTCCGGAGGAGGGGTCTGCTGTCGAGCCAGCTTCCTGGCCTCCTTCCAGGGCTCTTGGCCGAGGACCCCCATTCTGTTCCCTCCTGACCCCTGCATCTGTGTGTTCCGCTTTGTAGTTCTTCCCATACGGAGATGCCTCCAAGTTTGCCCAGCACGCTTTCCGCACCTTCGACAAGAACGGGGACGGCACCATCGACTTCCGAGAGTTCATCTGTGCCCTCTCCATCACCTCCCGGGGCAGCTTTGAGCAGAAGCTGAACTGGGCCTTCAACATGTACGACCTGGACGGTGACGGCAAGATCACCCGGGTAGAGATGCTGGAGATCATTGAGGTGAGGCTCGGGTGCGGTGGGGCCTGGCGGTAGGGCCAGTTCCCCAAAAGCGGCTTCCCCAGGCACGTGCCCGTGGCGGCCTCGTTTGTTCCCAGGCCTGGAGCCCGTCTCTGCTCCCCTTCACCAGCACAGTCCTGGGAAGCCACGGAGCCAGTCACTCACTGCAGACCTGCAGCAAGATTGACCTCACTGCGGTCAGGGGTGTTATCTGACCCTTGGCTGAGCTCGGCTCGGCTCTGCGTGTCACCCTCTTCCTCAGACCAGCTTCCCCTGGCATTGGCAGATGCTGCCAAGCTCCCTGGGTGCATCCTGCCGGGTTCCCACCCATCCACCATCTGCAACAAGCAAGCGTCTATTGCAGGTGTCCCAGTGTCACTGTCCCCACCGCTCTCATGTCACCTGGTCCACGCTGCTGCTTGGGCTGACTCCAGATTCCCAGGCCGTCCTGATTTCCCCTGTCGTTCAGTCCTGCTTCTGGGCTTTTTCCTTCCTCTCCCTCTACCCAGAAGTTTCTCCCACCTGCTCCCTCCTCCCCTCACTCACGTCTGTGTTCTCCTCTCGCCTCCCAGGGAGCCCTCCTGCCCAGCCCCGCTCCCCACCCCAACACCAGGATTTAATTTTCACATCATTTACCGCAGCCCCAGTTGGCCTTATATATTAAATGCAACCTCTGGGAGCGTGGGGAGACACACAGTCTGCTTGCTGCCGGCTCCCAGGACTTAGCACAGTGTCCGCAGCATGGCAGGACTTGGCCAGTGATGAGCCCATCGGGGCCTCTCCTCTGATCGGCGTCTTCGGGTGTGTGGCCCCCCACCCTTCCGCTGCACCCACCTCGATGACCCCAGGAAGGAAATCACTCATTGCTGTAGGCAAGAGCCAAGTGTTCCTTCCCCAGAGCTGGGGTAAAGGACACAGACTGGGGAGACTATCCATTGAAAACTGGGGACATTCGGGGAAAATGGTAGCCAAAACCCAAGTAAAGTCGCCAAACCCTGCGGCTGTCCCGTGAAACTCCCCCGCCTCCCCACTGCCCCTCCACACCGGCCAGCTCTGTTCTGCCCCCTCCAAGCCTTGGTCTTTTGCTCCATCCTCAGTCTCCTCTCCTTTGGCTTCTTTCCTTCCATGTTCCATGCCTATTCCCCTTCAGACAGGCCCAGCAAGCCAATATCTTAGTTGTCTATTTGTATTTCATTCAACTAAGTCAGTGCTTCCAAACAGGTTGTGAGAAAAACACAGCATGAAAATTCGAAGCACGTGGGCTGTAAGTCCCCATCATTTGTGCATCTTTTCCACTCTTTAACTTTAGCACATCCTCCACGCTCCCCTTGGCTCTTACCAACATCTCCGGGGCCTTCCTACAAAACAAGTTTTCCGAGTTTATTCCCCTCTTTGACTTCTTTCCCCTTTTGGCCACTAATGACCAACCCCACCCCCTACCCAAACTGTCTTCTCTGATCCTTGTCGATGTCCTTCGACCGAAGACCACCAGGAACACAGCTTCAGTTGAACAGGTGGAGTTTATTACCCATCGCAGTGAGGGAACCGTGGGAGTGATTCCATGAGAGGCGTTAGAAAGGATTTATTGTAGGATTTGGGCTTTGTTAGGGTGATTGGGGGAGGGTCCGAGGAAGCAGGGTGAGCCCTGCACGAGGGGCTGTCAGAACCTGGGGACAATTCCACGATGGGTATCTCAGAGCTCCTCCAGGAGAGGCTTCCAGAAGCCTGAGCCCTGGGACACTCAGTGTTCGGAAGTTAGGGACATGAGGAATCAGGAAAGGAGGCTGAGAAAGAAAAGACCAGTACAGTCAAAGTAAAAATAAAAGAGGGGGCCTGGAAGGGAAATACGGAAAATATTTCAAGGTGGAAGGAATGTGCAATCACGGCTAATGCTATTGATCAGAGAAGTAAAAAGATAACTAATAATTGTCCATTGGATTTGGGAAACTAGAGGCCATTGGTGAACTAGCTGAGAATCACTCCAGTGGCGTGGAGCGGCCGAGAGCTTGGCTCTAGAGGAAGGGGAGCTGGGAGTACAGAAGCCTCTTTGGAGGACCACAGTGACATCCTCCTACTCAGGGCCCAGGAACCCGCGAGTCCTCTCCCCTGGGGCTACCACTGGACCGTCGCCCGCCTGCTGGGCTCTGGGGTGGTGCAGCCTCCCGTTCAGCAGCCCCTCCGTGGAGTTTCGCCAGACCTGGGTGCAGCTTATTCTTCTGCCAAAGGTCCCAGCAGACCCCAAGCAGATTTGGCGCCTTTCTCTGCACCCCTCAGTGCTCTCCGGTGCTTGCCCTGTCAATGCCAGCCACTCTGCCTCCCCAAACTCCGATTTCTGTCTCTTCAAGTCGGCGAGTTCCCTGAGCTCCACCAGGGCCCCCTCCCTGGGCTGCGGTCCGGAAGGTAGGAATCCCTTGTTTTGCCACCTCCCGGGAGTCACAGCCCTGCACTGCCAACTGTGATGCTGTGAAGTCCTGTGCCAGGTGGTCCATTAGGGCTGGAGGCAGCCCCTGGCGCTGCTTCCCGGCACAGGACTTGGAGCAGCAAAGCCTCAGCTTTTCATGAAGAAATGAGGACATAAATGGGAATCTGTAAAGCACTTAGCACACTTCCTCTCGTGCCATGTGTGCTGCCTACATGGTGGCTGTGGCTCAGGATTCTGTCTCTTGCCCTCTGCTTTGTTCTCTCTAGACCTCCCTTGGAAATATCTCAACTGTGTCTCTCCTGTCACAGCCCTGCCCCAGGTTCTGCCCTTTCCCTCATTGCTCCCTCGTGGCATAGGGCCCCCTCTCCATGGCCCTTACTTCCACCCAGTTTCTGCCCATTACCACCCATGCTATGAGCATTTCCTGCCCCCAAGGTCCCCTCTGCTGAGCCGCGTGGTTAATGGCCAGCAGGTCATGGTGTCCGGCCTGTGCTGAAAGCCCCAGTGGCTTCTCACCCACCTGATGAACACATCTGTCACATGTCCCAGGCTGCACCCCCAGGCTCCCCACCGGCTCCTCGCCCGGCCATGTCCACAGCTGGGCCCTTTGGCTCATGCCTTCCCATTCACCCTGGAATGTGCTTCAGGCTCTTTCACCCTGGAGCCTACACGCGGCCTCCCTGCAGGGTGGTGCCGAGTCAGAGGTGAAGAGACCCGGGTGCCTGCCCTCGGGGCCCTCGCTGGCCGAAGGGGGCAGCCCCCAGACAAGCGAACGGGCTAGGACAGCAACGCGGGTGTTGGGTGGAGGAGAGGACAGAGGAGGGCCACGCACCCCCGGAGGGAAATCTTTCTGGAGAAGCTGAGCCCTGCGCTGTCTCAAAGGATGAGTTGAACTTGGCCAGGCAAGGGGCAAAGGGACAACACTTCAAGCAGCCACAGCAACTGGAACTTGCTCCTGCCCTTTTGGGGGCCACGTCCCCCTAGGACCGTTGGCCGAGGGACAGTGTGTCCAACCTGAGAGTTAGCACAGGGATGATACACCCCGAATCCTGCCTTAACTCTGGCTACAAAGGTGAACAAGAAATTTTATCTCAATAGACAATTTAACTTGTTACAAAGCCTTGTGGTTTACCCTCTAATTGGCATTTTCTAAACCAACTTTATTGAGATTTAATTTACATCCCATTTTAAGTACAACTAAATGATTTTCAGTAAATTTACCAAGGTGTGCAACCATCACCTCATCCAGTTTTGCTTTTTTTGTTCCCCCAGTGAAATCCCCCGTCACACCCGCAGCCCCAGGCAGTCACTGCTCTCCGCTGTCTCTAGGAGCTGCCTGTTCCGGATACTGCAGATGAATGGACGCGTACAGCGCATGAGCGTTTGTGTCTGGCTTCGTTCACTTAGCATGTGTTTCAGGTTTCTTCATGTTGTCCTATTTATCAGTATTTCATTCCTTTTTATTGCTAAATCGTATTCCAGCGTGTGTGAACAGACGTGCATTGTTGACCAGCTCATGAACATTTTTGTGGTCTCCACTTGGGGCAATTGTGAATAACGCTGCTATGAATGTCCACATGCAAGTCTTTGGACAGATGGGCGTTTATTATTTTAAGGCACTTTTATATGAAAGAAAGTTATTTCTACCTAGAAAATTGCCATACTGAGAACTAATTGCATGCAATTAATTGCACTGAATAATTAGAATTTTCTCTTTATTCTTTAGCTTAATAACAGAGTTGCTAATCCACAGCTTTCCTTAAACTCACCTCTTTAAAAGGGCTAAATTTTACTGGTACATCTTCTTGGTTATTTTAACACATTGTAAATTCTGCATCGACTGGGGCCATATTTCATCTTTTCCTAAATCTCCAAGGGCTAGTGCTTGTTGATTAGCAGCCGCATCTTAATCTCAGAATGTTTAAAACTGAACACATCATTTTTCTCCCTAAACCTGTTTCTGCTTTATTATTCTTTTTTTTAATAGAGAAGTTTTGGGTTTCCAGAACAACTATGCATAAAATACAGGATCCCCATATACACCCCACCACAACTGCTTGCCACAGTGTGGAATATTTGTTACAATTGATGATAGCACATATTTATAATTGTACTATTAATTAAAGTTCATGGTTTAACTTAGGGTTCATTGTTTGTATAGTGTAGTTCCATGGACTTATTTTTTAAAGTTTTTATTCCATTACCATATATAAAATAATAACATTTTCCCTTTTAATAATATTCAGATGTATATTTCACTGCTGTTAATTGCATTCACAGTGTTGTGCTACCATCACCACCCTCCAGTACCAAACATCTCCACCATGCTGAAGGGCAACCCTGTGTATTTCAAGCCTTAACTTCCCATTCCCTAGCCCCACCCCATCCCCTGACTCTATGAGTTTGCTTATTCTAGTTGTTTCAAAACAGTGAGATCATAGAATATTTTTCCTTTTGTGTCTGGTTTATTTAACTCAATATGATGTCTTCAAGGTTCATTCGTGTTGTCACATGTATCGGAATTTCTTTCTTTTTACGTGTGAATAATATTCCATTGCATGTATACACCTCATTTTATTTATTCATTCATTAATTCATAGACACTTCAGTTGCTTCCATCTTTTGGCAATTGTGAATAATGCCACTATGAACATCAGTGTACAAATATCTGTTTGACTCTCTGCTTTCATATACCGAGTAGTGGAATTGCCGGATCATATGGTATTTCTATATTTAGCTTTCTGAGAAACCACCAAACTGTCTTCCAAAACAGCTGTATCGTTTTAAATTGCCATCAGCAATGCAAGAGTGTTCCTATTTCTCCACATCCTTTCTAATATTTATTTTCCATTTTCAAAATAGCAGCCATTCTAATGGGTGTGAAACAGTATCTTGTGGTTTTGATTTGCATTTCCCTGATGGCATCTTCTCATGTGTTTTCTGGCCATTTGTATACTTCTTTGGAGAGCTATCTATTCAAGTCTTTTGCCCATTTTTAAATTGGGTTGTTTGTCTTTTTGTTGTAAAGTTGAAGGATCTCTTTACATAATCTGGGTTTTAAACTTTTATCAGATATGTGGTTTCCAAATGTTTTCTCCCATTCTGTAGTTGTCATTTTACTTTTGTGTTAAAATCTCTTGAGGAATAAAACTTTAATTTTGATGAGGTCCCATTTATTTTTTCTTATTTTGCTTTCAATGTAAAGTCTAAGAAACCATTGCCTAACACAAGGTCCTGAAGACACCTCCCTGTGTTTTCTTGGAGGAGTTGGATAGTTCTACTCCTTATGTTAAGGTTTTTGATACATCCTGAGTTGATTTCTGCATATGGTGTGAGGTAGGGGTCATCCTTCTTTTTTTTCCAAATGGAGATCCAGTTTTCCCAGCACCATTTTTTGAAGAGACTTTTCTTTCCCAGTAGAATGATCTTTGCCCCCTTGTCAAAAATCAGTTGGCCATAAATGTGAAAATTGATTTCTGAACTCTCAATTCTATTCCATTGGTCTATATGTCTGTCCTTGTGGGAATACCATGAGGTTTTGATTACTGTGGATTTGTAATAAGTTTTAATGTCTGGAAGTGTGAACTCTCCAACTTCTTCTTATTTCTTGATGGCTTCAGCTATTTGGGGCCCCTTACCCTTCCATATAAATTGGATGATTAGCTTTTCCATTTCTGCAAAGAACGTTGTTGAAATTTTTGCTGGGTTTGCACTGGACCTATACATTGCTTTGGGGAGGACTGACAACTTAACAATATTTAGTCTTCCAACCCATGAACACGAATAACCTTCCATTTATTTAGGTCTTCTTTGATTTCTTTTAGCAATGTTTTGTAGTTTTCTGTGTACATGTCCTCTATATCCTTGATTAGACTTATTCCTAGTTGTTTAGTTGCTATTAGATCCTTTTAGTTGCTGTTGTGAACAGAATCTTTTTCCTGAGTTCCTCTTCTGATTTTTCATTCCTTGTGTATAGAAACACTTCTGACTTGGGGTGTTGATCTTGTACCCTGCTACTTTGTTGAATTCTTTTATTAGCTCTAGGAGCTTTGTTGTAGATTTTTCAGGATTTTCTGTACATAGGATCATATCATCTGCAAACAGGAAAAGTTTTACCTCTTCCTTTCTAATTTGGATGCCTTTTATATCTGTTTCTTGACTAACTGCCCTGGCAAGAATTTCCAGTACAATCTTGAATAACAGTGGTGTCAGTGGGCATCCTTGTCTTGTTCCTGATCTCAGAGGAAAGTTTTCAGTCTTTTATCATTAAGTAGGATGTTAGCTGTGGGCTTTTCATGCCTGCCCTTTATCATGTTATGGAAGTTTCCTTCTATTCCTAGTGCTCTAAGTGTTTTTTACCAAGAATGGGTAGCATATTTTGTCAAATGCCTTTTCTGCATCATTTGAGATGATCATGTGCTTTTTTCTCTTCATTCTGTTAATGTGGTATATTACATTAATTGATTTTCTTATGCTGAACCAATCTTGCATACCAGGGATAAATCCCACTCAATCATGGAGTATAAATTCTTTTAATATGCTGTTGGATTCGGGTTGCAGTATTTTTGTTGAGGATTTTTTGCATCTATATTCATAAGAGATAGTGTTAAGTAGCTTTCTTATGTTGCGGTATCTTTACCTGGGGCTTTGGTATGAGGGTGATGTTGGCCTCGAAGAATGAGTTAGGGAGTTTTTCCTCCTTTTCAAGTTTTTGGAGGAGTTTGAGCAGAAATGCAGGTGAGTCTTTTTGGAACATCTGGTAGAATTCCCCTGTGAAGCCACCTTCCAGGGCTTTTCTTTGTTGGGAGGTTTTTGACCGCTGATTCAATCTCTTTATTAGTAACTGTTTGTTGAGACCTTCTGTTTCTACTTGAGTCAATGTAGGTAGCTTGTGGGTTTCTAAGAATTTGTCCACATTATCTATGTTTTCTAATTTATTGGCATACAGTTGTTCAAAGTGTCCTCTTATCATCCTTTTCATTTCAGTAAGGTTGGTACTAATGTCACCCTTTTCATTTATGATCTTCTTTATTTGTATCCTAAGTTTCTTTGTCAGTCAAGCTAAAGGTTTTTTAATTTCATTGATCTTTTCAAAGAACTTTTGCTTTTGTTGATTCTATTGTTTGTTTCCTATTTCATTTATCTCCACTGTAATCTTTATTTCCTTCCTTCTGCTCACTTTGGGTTTTGTTTGTACTTCTTTTTCCAGTTTTTCCAGTTTTGAGGTTAGAGCTCTCATTTGAAGTCTTTCTCTTTTTTTTTTAATGTAACCATTTAGAGCTATAAGTTCCCCTCTCAGCACTGCCTTCTCTGCATCCCATACATTTTGGTATGTTATATTTTCATTTCCATTCATCTCAAAATGTTTCCCAATTTCACTTCTTATTTCCTCTTTAACCCACTGGTTGTTTAAGAGTATTAATTTAATTATTTTAATTTCCACATGGTTGTGAATTTTCCATTTCTTCCTCTGTTATTGACTTCTTGCTTCATTCTGTTGTGGTCAGAGAATATACATTGTATGACTTCAATATTTGTTAATTTATTGAGACTTGTTTTGTGACCCAACATATGGTCTATCCTGGAGAATGATCCATGTGCACTTGAGCAGAACATGTGTTCTGTGTTTGTTGGGTGCAGTGTTCTATAGATGTCTGTTAGGTCTAGTTGGCTTAGTGTCTAATTAAGTCCTGTACTTCCTTACTGATCTTCTGACTGAAGGTTCTATCCATTATTGAAAGTGGTATGTTATAAAGTCTCCTACTACTAATGTAGAACTGTCAATATCTCCCTAAAATCTTCCACTATTTGCTTTGTATATTTTGGGGGCTCTGCTGTTAGGTGCATATATACTTATCTTGTTACATCTTCCTGTTTAATTGTACCCTTTTATCAGTATATATTAACCATCTTGTCTGTCATAACTGTCTTTGACTTGAAGTCTATTTTATCTGATGTTAGTATAGCCACCCCAGCTCTCTCTTGCATGGTATGTATTTTTTTCCATCTTTTCACTCCCAAACTACTTGTATCTTTGACTTTAAGGTGAGTCTGTTGCAGACTGCGTCTAGTTAGGTCATGCTTTTTTATCCATTTTGCCCATCTCTGCCTTGTGACTGGAGAGTTTAATCCATTTACATAAGGTCATTACTGATAATACAGGACTTTCTCCTGCCATTTTGCTATTTAGCATTTGTAAGTCTTATACTTTTTTGTTCCTTGCTTCTGTTAATGCCTTTTACATTTATTTGCTTTTTTGCTTTGTACCATATTGAGTGCTGTTTTCATTTGCTAAAGCTGCCAAAATGCAATATACCAGAAATGAGTTGGTTTTTAAAATAGGATTTATTAATTTACAAGCTTAAGAGTTTTCAGGCTGTGAAAACATCCAAATCAGAGCATCAAAAAGTGTTGCTTTCTCTCCGTAGACAGACTACCAGTGATCTGCAGCTCCTCTGCCACATGGCATCCGCTCTTTCTCTCCCAGGTTTCACTGCCTTCAGCATCTAGCTTTTCTCTCTTGAGTTTCTCTTGGGCTTTTTTCTGCATCTCTCTCCACATTCATCCCATTTATAAGGACTCCAGTAAGAGAAGGAAACCCACCCTGAATGAGGTTGGTCAGATCTTAAGATTCTACTCATCTAAAGATCCTACTTGCAGTAGGTCCACACCCACAATACGTCTACACCGACAGGAAAGGGTTCGCTTTAAGAACATGATTTTTTCCGGGGTACATAACCGCTTCAAACCATTTCAAGTGCATTCTCACTTCTATCTGGATATAGTTTCATCTACTTTCCTTATTTACCATGGGGTTAAAATTTAACATCCTAAATGTGTAACAATCATATTTGGTTTGATACCAACTTAACTTCAGTAGCATACACATATACTTTCCCTATACCTCTCTGGCCCCTACCATTTTTTGCACTTATTACCACTTATATCCTTGTACACTGTATGTCCAAAAACCTAGATGTATCATTACTTTTTATGCATTTGCATTTTAGCACCTTTAGGAAGTGAAGTTACATACCAAACAATATAATGCTGGCATTTATAATTTCCCAAATGGTTACTTTTATGGCAGGTCTTTATTTCTTTATGCTGCTTTGAACCACTGCCAACTTCCTTTCTTTTCAGTCTGAAGAGTTTCCTTTAGCATTGCTTGTAGGGCAAGGCTAGTGGTGATGAACTCCCCCCAGTTTTTGTTTATCTGACAATGTCTTAATTTATCCCTGATTTTTGAAGGAGAGTCTCACCAGATATAAAATTCTTGACTGGCAGTTGCTTTCCTTCAGCATGGGAAGTATTTCAACCCACTGCCTTCTTGCCTCCATGGTTTGTTTTATGAAATCAGCAATCTATCTAAGTGGGACTCTCCCTTGTACATAACACATTACTTTTCTCTTGCAGCTTTCGAACTCTCTCCTTGTCCTTTGCATTTGATACTCTAATCAGTATATGACAATGTGTATTTTTCTTCATGTTTATCCTGTTTGGTGTTCTCTGAGCTTCTTGGATGTACATATTCACAACTTTTTCCTAAGTTTCAGAAGTTCTCTGTCATTTTTTTTTACTATTCCGTCTGCCCCTTTCTCTTTTCCCTTTTTGAGACTTGCATAATGCATATATTGCTCCACTTGATGCTGTCCCATAGCTGTCTTAAACTATTTTCAGTTTTAATATTCTTGTTTTCTTTCTGCTCCTCAGCCTGACTCATTTCAAGTGCCTTGTCTTTTGAGCTCACTGATTCTTTCCTCTGCCAGCTCCAATCTGCTCCTGAAACCCTCCTGAGCATTTCTCATTTCAGTTGCTGTGGTCTTCAACTCCAGTGGTTCTGTTTGCTTCCTTTTTACTTCTCTTTACTTAGACTCTCATATTGTTCATTCATTGTTTTCCTGATAACCTTTAGTTCTCTGTAATTTCCTCCATCTCCTTGAGCATTTTTAAGATCATATTTTTAAAGGCTTTGTTTGGTATGTCCACATTGTCTTCTTTGTTGGTGTTTTCTGCAATTTTTATCCTCTTTGGATGGGCCATCTTTCCCTGTTTTTTTTTTTTGTCTTGCACTCTCTTTTTGCACAGTGTACATTTTAATAGTGGAAACTTTTAACTGGGATTTACTCCCTGGTATGTCTGTTTCTTGGTTTTGTAACCACCTGGTGATAAGACAGATTTTCTTATCCTTCTGCCCTCCTATCAGGGAGGCCTGCCAAGGTGAATGCACTGTGCAGGGGTTTCCCCGTCTTCCTGGGCCTGTGTCTTGTCCTGGGCATTTGCTCGTTAGTTGATTTGGGGATCCCCAGTTTACAGGAGTTTGGACATGCCCTCTGTTTCCCAGGAGACAGCCCTCCCTCTCCCGTGTATTTGACACTGACAAGCCTTTGGTCCAGACTGTCTGCCTCTGTGGCTTTGTACACTCCTTTCATTGTCTCACGCTGCTTTTACCTGGTGGGCAAAGTATGGGAGGAGGGTCATGCTGGAGAGGACTTTCCCAGCCAAAACAGAGCCAGGGACCCACAAAGGGGGTGCAGCCTGGCTCCAAAGTGTCCTGTGGAGGGGGCCAGGAACGGTATCACAAGTTTCTATGATGGCTCCCCAAAGTTGAGCTTTCTGGCTTTCCCAGCAAATGCAGCCCTTCAGCCAACTGTGCCCCGTAGCCCTGAAGAAGTGCTGTGTCTTTCAGTCTCCTCTGCCCCGGCCCCTGTCTGGGGAGGGTTGAAATAATGGCCACCACTGCCTTTCCTGCGGCAGGGCTGAAGCAAGGGCCACTGCCGCTTTTATCCGAAGGGGATTAAAACAGTAGCTGTCCTCAAAGCCGGGATCTGAATTTGCTCGTCAAAAGCTGTGATCAGCCATCTGCCATGTCAACCCTGTTCTTGAGGAACAGGGTTTTTATGTCCCTTTCTGTCACCAGCAGCTAGTCAGGGACTGGGCACACCAGCAGCCCACCACGTGAGTTGCAGATGGGTGCCAGCAGCCACCGCATGTAAAGAGCAATTTACTGTTCTTTACTGTAATTTATCTGCCTCTTCCTCCTGCTCTTCCCTGGATGCTCTAGTGTTCTTCTGGCCTCTGGAGTTCCCAAATAGTTGTTTCAGACAGTTCCTGCCTGTTTAAGGTTTGTTTTGGAGGTGCTCCCTACCCCACCATCTTCCCCAGAAGTCTGTTTCCTTTTTGATCTCATCACTGAACTACTCTTTC